>JALRMM010000114.1:0-95069 GCA_026122155.1 Zymoseptoria crescenta | reverse complement strand
GATAAGTAGAATAGGCTAAGGAGTAGGATTAGTCTTCGCCTATTTTAACTCAAATTGCTAAGCGCTAGAGAGAAACTAATAGAAGACTACGATCTTTTCCATAGCGTCCTTATAAGTAGCATCGATGTCCTCGATAGTAGCTTTATTATCTAAGTTACGAAGATCCAATAGCGCTATCTCCGTAGCGTCCTAAGCGATACGGCATCCGAGCGGGAGCTCCTTATAGTCCTATTTAGCACCCCTACGGATAGTTAGCGAATATAAGCCGAAGGGATAGCGAAGTACTTACTTACACCCTTCGTAGCGGATCTTTACTAAGGTATACGAGTAATTATAGTCGACCGCGCGAGAATAGTTGCCGTGGTTACCTTTACTAATATAGCTAGTATAGCGCTAGTAGGGACGAGGAGGACGAACGCTATATAGTACCTTCGGATAAGTAGGCGGTGGAGGACCTTTATACGCCTTACTTAGAGACGTCGTAGCTAGAGGCTCGATAGTCTTACCGTCCTTATTATTATTCTTAATAATAGGAGAAACTTCCGTAGCCTAAGCCTTCGTAGCTCTCTTTCTTAAGTACGGAGTTTTTAGAGTCTAAGGAGTATTAGCTCCCTTAGTAATAGTAGCTTTTGTCTATAGGCGAGACGAAGTACGAGACTTCTTAGATAAAGACGTAATAGCTTCGTTACCGTCTTTAAAGCTAGTCGTAGCGCGGCTACGTTTTAGATTAGCTTTCTTAATACTAGAAGATTTCTAAGGCGTTAGAATATTCGCTAACGAACATTTACTAAAGGACGCGCGTATACGTAGTATGTCCTTATTAGGTTCTATTAGAGTGATTAGTACATCTTATAGAAGCTATCTTAAAGGCTCTTATACTTAGGCCGTATAGGTCGCTATCTCTTTCGAGGCTCCGACGGCTATACCAACTTATTAGGTAGGACCGAACCTAAGCTAAGGGAGTCGCGCGAGCGTACCTTAGGTTCGCGGGTTACGCTAAATTAGTATGCTATAATCTAATTAGTATAGGCTAGAGATAATTATAGCTACGCTTACCTATCGAGTCGTCCGTTAAAGTGTCCGTAATACGTAGGCTAGGCCGCTTAGAAGGCTTCTACTACTAGGACGAGCGATCTAGAGGGTTATTATACTACTTAGCTATCGGTATAATAGTCTTACTACTTTAACGGCTAGATTAAGCGAGATCTTTCTTAGCTAGAGGAACGGAAACTATACGAAACTATCGTAGAGGTAGTATGGTTTTATCGAGCTCTAATAAGAGCTAACGTTCGGCCGGGGAAGGATTAGACATACTTATAATACACCGTATACGATGTGCGAAGTCTAAGCGAGAGTAATATAAAGGTAGTAGTACCTAAGAAAGTTAGCTCCGAAAAATAGAGGGTAAACAAGTATAAAAACTTACTATCGCCTAGATACCCTCGATCTACTATGTTTATTAATGTTGTTATTAATAAGTTATAAATGCATTAAACGGAAGTAGATGTTATAGAAGTAATGTTCATAGTAGACGGCATAGATATATATACGCTACCGCTAGTCTAACTAATAAGTTACCGGATATAGATATACGGGCTTATACCGTATAATATACGAAGTAATCGCGAAGTAATTACGAAGTAAGCCTACTAAATCCCCTATAAGTACGCCGAGGACGACGCTTATAAGGAGAGGAGGTAATTATAATAGCACCGCTAAGGACTACTATAAGGATTACTACTAAAGGTAGTAATCCGGGTCGAGTAAAGTTATCCTTCGGTTATATAACTAAGGAGGTAACGAATGCTTAGCGCATACCTACCGTATATAAGGCGAAGGGCTTACGCTCGCACATTAAATTCTATAAGAATTAGTCTTACCTTTTATCTAGTGGATATTAGGCGTTCCTTATATTGCTATAGACCCTATCGCCTTTATATATACGGGGTAAGTTAACGCCGCCGGTGTCGAATTATTTAGTATAGGTAAAGTCGGATTGTCTAATTTGCTGGTATTAGGTAGATTAGCTCCGATTTATAACCGCTATAATAAAATATAATAGAGAGGGAGAGATATAACTATAGGTCGCTATGTTAGGTTAGTAACGCTTAGTTTAGGTTCTTCGAGGTATACTAACTCGTAATAAGAACGCTTATAATAGCTACCTTAGCCGATGCCTCCTCTAATCGAGTTTCGACGGCTACCTTTAAGTCCTCTTATCCCGTCTACTAAGCAACGCTTCTATACGTATAGTTTCACTAATCGAGGAGCGATATTAGTATGCTATACGAGGTTATATATACTCTATACACATACCGGCTAGACTATTTAAAGTCGTAGATAAATAATCTATATATCCTACCTAAAGCGAATGCTAAGGGCGTCCTTAAGTATTATTATTCGTAACGAATTTATGTGTTCTAGTAGGAAGTAGAGTACGACGTTACGATCTAGGAAGTCCTCTACGGCTCTAGTAACGATATTAACGATGTTAGTAGCTCGTAGCCTAAAGAGTATTAGAGAGTAGCGAACGCTAACGATATCGACGGTATCCGGTGTATTATCCTATTCTCTTAGATAATACGTAACAATGCTAGTACGGTAAATATAGATACGATTATACGCGCGGGTACGTCGTAACTCTCGGGTTAAGTTAGGTAGAAGATAGCGAAGTATAGTAGCTAGTAGTTACGGAGCGAGAGAAGCTATAGGTATATTAGTATATATCTATCGACTACGGATAGGACTACGGGAACCTATTAATGCTAGGAATAAGCGACGGCTAAAGTTATATCGCTATTAAAGGTAATTAAATTAGGCCGAAATTAAGAACCTAATAATAAAGAAGGGGATTTATAAACGCTATAAATAACGTACGGAAGACAATGTTATTAGTCTACTAGCCGTAAGAGAGGTCTATAGAGGGTAGTAAGTTAGAGTCTACGAGACGTTAGTATCTTACGAGGACTATAGTAATACGTATATATACCTAGTAGAGTATAATAGGGGTTTCTCCGTTCTAAGTAGAATATTAAACAATAGAGCGCTATCTTAGCAACTATAGTCGGCTAAAGTACCGAAGGCTATAGAGTATATAATAAAGTTATAGCGCTTAACACTAATATTATACTTCTCGTATAAGGAGTAGTAAAGCTTACGGGCGACCTTAAATATATTACTCCTATAGAAGCGAAGCTTAATATTAGTGTCGAGCTACTCTTTATAGTACGCTATAAACGCCTTAATAATACCGTAAGGATAACTATTATTAAAGACATATGCGGGTTTAGTAGTAAACTTAAACTTAATAGTAAATGTGCCCGTTAGTCGATTAGCTTAATATGTTACTACGCCGAGTACTATAATAGCGCTACTAGGAGTATATTAGAAGGTATATATATAGCGCATTGTATGCGCTTACGTACTAATAGTAATGTCTATTAATAGAGCCGGATATATTCTTCGAAGAGGGTATAACCTAAAGATAGAGGTAATGTTAATACTAAGGAGGTACGGTTATTAGATTAACCTTTTTAGGAAACTTTTTCAAACGTTATATATACATTAGATAAATATAGAACTATCGATAACCGCCTATAACCGGCTTAATCTTAACCTAGCGGCAATCGTAGATAGCGTAGATACTTATAAATACTAAAATATAAATTAATCGATAGCTTATTACTAGTATAGGATATAGAATAAATAAGTCGGTGCTTCTTATAGTTATAACCCTAAGGTGAGTTAAATAACCCTAAGGTAAGTCTAATAACCCTAAGGTAAGTCTAAGACGTCCGCTTTGGGAAATATTAGGGGCAATTTTAGGAGCTCAAGTTAACGTTAACTTAGTAGCGAGTTAAAAGCTTATAATCGAAACTAGAAATTCTATAGTATCTAATTACTATATACGAATTACCGAATATGTTCTCTAAGTAGCGACTTAGTAACCCTAAGTAGTGCTAACTAGCTACTTAGGAGGTAGTAGTAAGGTTATCGTAGAGGTTAGTACCCTAGGTCTATATATACGTAATAGTAAACCTTAGAAGGTTGGTACGTGTTTAAAAACAATATGCTCTACTACTTCTAGTTAGTATATACTATTCTTCTCTAACGACTTACTAATACCCTTTTAGTATACTAGCCGGAGATAGTAGTATATCTAACCTAATATAATATATAACGGTATATATAATTATTTATAGACACGATAGAGACCTTATATTCCTATAGGTAATAGCATCCGAATACCCTAAGGAAGGTCGCGAGAAGAAGTATCTACTAAAACT
This sequence comes from Zymoseptoria crescenta, assembly GCA_026122155.1. Lineage (NCBI taxonomy): Eukaryota > Fungi > Ascomycota > Dothideomycetes > Mycosphaerellales > Mycosphaerellaceae > Zymoseptoria > Zymoseptoria crescenta. The sequence continues at coordinate 90,783 of JALRMM010000114.1, read as the reverse complement.
ATTAAGCTAGTTCCTCTTAAGGACCCCGACCTCTTCGTCTTTATTAGCTATAATATAGGCAGCTAAGTAGCGTTCGGAAATTCCTACTTATTTATTATTATTATTAGTAAAGCAATCCTATAAGCCGACTATAACAACTCTAACCTTATTACTAGGCTCGTCCGATACGAGGTATCCTACTTCTAGGTCTTCGAAGAGGTTACGGTCCCGGTCTCTATCTATAGGGTCCTTAGATTAAGAACTAGATAGCGATCTACGCTATACTAAGAAGAGGAGTAGGGTACGTTATAGACTAATGTCGTATATATATATATAGTAAACGCTAATAGGTTGTTTAATAGATCGATAAAGAGCGCTCGTAGCTAGTAGCCTATTCTTAAGGGCCTAGTAAGCTACCTATAAAGTCCAGTAATAGTAAAGGCTAATATAATAGTAACGAATATAGTAGTAACGACGACGATATCGATTCGGCTAGTACCGGCGAAGGAGATAGCGAGCTCGAGTATTAGTTTACTAAGACTACTAAGGGGGAGAAGAACTAGGTACCTCTACCCGGTATATCTTTTTATAACGCTTTCTATAATACGTATGTTTAGCTATAGGCAATGTACGCTACTAGTATAAAAGGATGTCTAAGTATAAGTCCTATATACATAAAAGATTAGGTTAACACCTCCGCTAGGCGGTACTAGAAGGAAGTGCGAGAATAATACTATAAACGGGATAAGGAAGTCGAGCTTCTAAGGCGACTATCCGAAGAGGCTATCTAGATAGTAAGTCTATATAGCTACCTACCCTAACTACGCTAACGAGGTAGATACGAGAATTACTCTACTAGTTCCGCGGTAAGGTTACGAAATAGGTCCGCGCCTATATACTCTTAATTCCCAGCACGCTAGTTAAAGCTAGTAGTAGAGAGTATATACGTAAGTAGGCGGCCGCGTAAATAAAGCTAGAAGAGCTAATATTTAAATATAAGAATGGAGAACTAGTAAGTCGCTACTATTATCTAATCCGACTCGACTAACCGGAAAGTCTAAACGATACTAGTTAGACGGCGTTATTAGCGTAGTAAGGTATACGTTCTTCTAGGATAAAGGTCTTAGTATTCGATTAGATATAGCCAGCCTTTTTAAGAAAGTTATACCGTTTATACTAATTAGCGTATATACCTATATATATGCATTCTACTCGATCTAGTCGACTCTAATAATAGCTCGCAATTTAGATAGCACCGTTCGGTACCCTACTATTAAACTAGTATATCTCTATAGAATTTTCAAGTTTAAGCTACGTAAATAGGACTCTTAGATATAGAAGCGATAGGATACTATTCTAGAGTACGTTATATTAAAAGTGTATAAGGAGCTTCCTCGACCCTATAAAGATAGCCTTTCTAGTAACATTAGCTAGTTCGCCTATACTATAGACGGCGTGCCGACTATAGAGGATATAGACTCCGACGTGGACAATAATAGTAATAATAAGGGTAATGCTATAGATAATACTAGAGGTATATAAAGTAGCCCGCCCGCCTACCTAGGCGGGCTCGTAACTAGGCCTATAACTACGAAGGATATAACGCTAATTAGAGATAGTACGTATAGTACGAGCGAGGTTAGCGACAATAGTAACGAAGGCCTAGTGGATACGTCTAGTAGTCCGATAGTAGGTAAGGAGTAAGGAGGGGAAGGTATTAGAGAGGCGGACTTATCGTTTACGTAAGTATACTAGCGCCGAGTTATAATAGAGCTAACGTCCTCGATAGTCGTACGGTACTAAGTAGTACTAGTACTAGTAGTCTAATAGTAGATAAAGAGTAATAAGGGAAGGATACTAGAGGAGTAGACGTATCGTTTACGTAAGTATACTAGCGCTAAATCGCGCTAGAGCTAATACTCTCGATAATTGCGCTAGTCTAAGTAGTAATAAACTATAGGCTCCGAATAAGCCTAGAGAAACTTAAGAGCATAACGAGTAAGGTAGTATAGAGGACGACGAGGATAGTTTAGGAACCGGAGGAGGACGAAGAGTAAGTTATAGTAAGACAATATAACTACGTACTAACCGGGATGTAATAGTAGATATAATGGCCGGCGCGGTAAGGGCTATTCCGCTTCTTAACCGAGTAGTAATAATAGAAGGTATAGTAAACTATTAGCCCTACTAACATTAACTTTATCTAACGCTCTTATAGCTACGACGACTATATCTACCTATAGGGCGACTAAATAGACCCCGATGCTACTAAGTAGGTAGTTCTAGAGCGGATAGTCCGATAAGCGATCGGAAGGCTAACGGAAGAGCTTATATAGTAGTGCACTTTATAGGAGAAGTCGAAGTAAAGGGGGAATAAAGAGTAGAATGTTCTATAGCAAGATAAGGCGTTTAGTAAAGGACTATAGAAAAGGACGTATTAGGACGAGTTTAGGACATTAAGCTAAAGGAGGATAAGAAGGCTTTATATCGAGCTATCTAGGTTTAATAACAAGTAGTAGATACTATATAGTACTAATACGAGTATATAAATCCGACTATGCCTATAGATACTAGTAAACGCAAAACTAGCTAGATACTACGACTAAGGTAGCTAATATAGACGTTATGTTACCTACTACGGAGTAAACGCTATATAGTACTTAGTTATAGTTAAGCCGTAAGCGACTACTAGTAAACTTGAATTATAGTAGTCGCTAGTAAAACGTCTATATAGTAAGTCGATAGTAACTTAATACTAAATTACTAAAGAGTAGTCGCTAGTAAAACGTCTACGTAGTAAGTCGATAGTATCTTAATGCTAAATTACTAAAGAGCGGTTACTAGTAAAACGTCTATATATTAAGTCGGCGGTAACTTAATGCTAAACTAACGTATAGCTATAGCTATAAAACAAGAAGAAAAGAGCGACGAACTTATAGGGAACAAACTCGTATAATAAGGGCTTTATAATAGCATTTTATAAATATTATAAGTAGAGAAGGAGTGGTTTTCCTAGACTTTACGAGGTACGAGCAAGGCGCGAGCGAGGTACTCGGGGATATATGTTTTATACGAGGCGCGTAAGGTAGGCGAGGTAAGCGAGGCGCTTACTAGCCTTATGTTTTGGATTTTCGTAACGTAGTACCCTACCGCGTAGGCGATATAGTTCGCTTAAACTATAAGAATATTAAAACTAAGCGACTATCGATCTTACTCGACTATAAGCTCCTTGGGCTATATAAGGTTATTAAGGTTATACTAGGAGCTTATTATCTTTAGCTACTACCCGACCTTAAAATCGATAACATCTTTAATAACTCGCTTCTTTAACTAGTAGTAGACGACCCTCTTCCTAGTTAATAACCCGTACTACTACTACTAGCGGAAGCCGTCGCATCTAGCGATAGTAAGTATAAAGAATACGAGGTTAATAAAATCTTAGACTTCCGTACGCGAGCGACGCTAAGCTAACTAAGGTTGTTAAGTACGCTGCTACTAAGGTAGCCAACTTTTATTACAACTACCCTAAGTTGTCTATTTGAGTCGCCTTTAAACTACTACTAGGTTAGATACTAAACAAGACTCGCTACGTAGGGTAATCTCGCTAGTACTTCTTCCTATAGTCTAAAACATTACTACTTTATTATACTAGAGGCCTATAGCATACGCATTTAGAAATTATACGAGTAGTTAGCTACTAAGCCGTACCTCTACGATAACTAAATACGCCGGTTAACTATAGAGTAACGCGAGCCTATATCCATAGGTAGTTACTATAATAAGACGATTAGCGTACTTAAAAAAACTATCGATTGTTTAAGGAGTTCTCTAGCTTCTTATTAGTTAATCGTTTCTCCTTAGATTCGACGTTTCTAGTACCTCTATAACGCTTCTACCTTACTATAGTCGCTATATAGTACCCCTATACTACAACGCCGCGCGCTACTATTATACTACGACGCTACGTACTACTACTACGACAAATTACCGTCGTAATACGTAACACCGAACATATAATGCTGCTCTATACTATACTCGCGGGACTCTCGCCTTTTAAAGGGGGGGGTAGTATTATAGCCGGTCTCTATACCTATCTCCGAGGTAGATACCTAAGGCCGTAACTCCTTCTATATATTCGAGCCTTTCTTAGACTCTCTTAGATAACATTATATATGAACTTATCTTTTTACCGAATTATTAGAATTACGTCTCTCTCTTTTATTAAGCCGTAATAAGAAGTAGTATAGAGAGCTTATCTTAAAGGAAATAAGTAACTTCTAAAAGATAAGAGAGCTTATGTAAATCTTTATATCTTAGGAAGGACTATACCTATATCTTATTCTACCTACCTATAAGATAGCTAAAGAGCTTATAACTATATAGAAAGTAAAAAGTAGAATTAAGATAAAATTTAAAGAGAATCTCTAAGATATTTACTAGAGGAGCTAGTAGAGCTATATAATATATAAAATAGGCATTTTAAGCCTATAAACGTATAGATTATATAGAGACTCGAAAATATTATCTAGCTCCTATATTTAGTATTAAAGTTTAAATAAGAAAAAAACTTTAAGAACTTATTTTAGATCTATTATATAGGGAATTAGCTAAGCTATATAATATTTTAGATAGTAGTTTAGCTAAGCTATATAATATTTTAGATAGTAGTTTATAAGCTAAATCTATATATTATATAAGAATATCAAGATATTATATAGCTATTATATTTAGTACTAAAACTAAAATTAGAAGAAAACGTCTAAGAAATTCCTAAAACTTATATATAGGAAACTAGTCGAGCTATATAATATATTAAATAGGGGTTCTAGAGCTTAAAAGCTATATATTATATACAAACTATAAGATATTATCTAGCCTCTATATTTAGTCCTAGAATTTAAATAAGAAGAATACTTCTAAGAAATCCTAAAAATTTATCTAGAGGGAACTAATCGAGCTATATAATATATTAGATAGTGGTCTAAGAGCTAGAAACCTATAGTTTATATAAAGATCCTAAAAGGTTATATAGCTTATGTATTTAGTACTAGAATTTAAATAAGAAGAATACTACTAAGAAATCCTAAAGATTTATATCTAGGGAACTAATCGAGCTATATAATGTATTAGATAGTTACCTAAGAGCTAGAAACCTATAGTTTATAGAGAGATATTAAAGTGTTATATAGCTTATATATTTAGTACTAGAATTTGAATAAGAAGAATATATCTAAGAAATTCCTAAAATCAACTATCTAGGGAACTAATCGAGCTATATAATATATTAGATAGGCGTCTAAGAGCTTAGAGTTTATATACTATATAGAGATGCTAAAATGTTATATAGCTTATATATTTAGTACTAGAATTTAAATAAGAAGAATACTTCTAAGAAATTCTTAAATTTTATTATCGAGGAAACTAATTAAGCTATATAATATATTAGATGGGGGTTTAAGAGCTTAGAGTCTATAGATCATATACAAATAATAAAATGTTATATGGCTTATATATTCAGTACTAGAATTTAACTAAGAAGAATACTTTAAAGAAATCCTAAAAATTTATATATAGGGAACTAGTTAAGCTATATAATATATTAGATAGCCGTCTAAGAGCTAGGAGTTTACATATTATATAAAGATCCTAAAATGTTCTATAGCTTATATATTTAGTACTAGAATTTAAATAGGAAGAATACTACTAAGAAATTCTTAAAATTTATTATCTAGGGAACTAATCGAGCTATATAATATATTACATAGCCGTCTAAGAGCTAGGAACCTGTAGTTTGAATAGAGAGGTTAAAATGTTATATAGCTTCTATATTTACTACTAGAATCTAAATAAGAATAATCCTACTAAAAAATTCTTAAAATTTATTATCTAGGGAACTAAACGAGCTATATGATATATTAGATAGTCGTCTAAGAGCTAGAAACCTATGAATTCTTTAGGAATACTAAAATCTTATATAGCCTCTATATTAAGTACTAGGATTTAAATAAGAAGAATGCTACTAAGAAATTCTTAAAATTTATTATCTAGGAAATTAGTCGAGCTATATAATATATTAGATAGGTGTGTAAGAGTAGAAACCTATAGTTTATATAGAGATGTTAAAATGTTATATAGCTTCTATATTTACTACTAGAATTTAAATAAGAAGAATACTACTAAGAAATTCTTAAAATTTAATATCTAGGGAATTAGTTAAGCTATATAATATATTAGATCGTCCTCTAAGAGTTAGAGACCTATAGTTTATATAGCGATGTTAAAATGTTATATAGCCTCTATATTTAGTACTCGAATTTAACTAGGAATCGATGTAAGAAGTAATCCTAGAGAAAGTAGTATACGCCTACGTAAAACTATAGTAGAATAGAGAGCTACGTACGCTACACTATACAATGTCTAGAACATATAGATAGACCTTTACTTACGGATATATACCGACGCTAGAAGAGAAAGAGGCATATATAAAAGCGAGAAACGAGTACTTCTAAGCTATTAAAATAGTAAAGAAGAACTACTAGAACGCTTTCCTCGAAAAAGAAGATTCGAAATCTATCTTTAAAGCTATGTCCTATACTAGGAATAGTAGCCGAAGATAGATACCTACGATAAATAACGAAGACTCTTTCGAGGGGAAATGTAAGGCCTTTTTAGAGGCCTTATTTCCATGCCCTCCTACCGAGGAACCTCTACTAAACCGTTAGGAAGCGTATGTAGCTAGGGACTAGGGCTAGACTACGCTAACCGAGGAGGAACTCGCTACTACCTATAGTACGAAGATAGTAAAAGGTAAAACGCCTAGCCCGGACGGTATTACGTAAGCTATTATTAGTAAAGCGTACGGCGCTATTCCTATTACCTTTCTACGTATATATAGTAGGCTACTCGATAAAGGACACTACCCCTAATACTAGAAAGTTACGATGGGCGTAGTTCTAGTAAAACTAGGAAAACTAGACTATTCGGTCCCTAAGGCCTACCGAGTTATCTTCCTCCTAAACTACCTTAGAAAGATTAGTAAGAGGATACTTACGAAACGCCTAGGGATTATCGTAGAAATAAAGCCCCTTCTATACGACTCGTAACTAGGAGGACGAAAGAAGAAATTAGCTATCGATATAGTGCTTCTCTTAACGAACGAGATCAAGGAGAATCGAAGAAAGAAGAAGAAAACTTCGGTTATCTTCCTTAACGTAAGAGGCGTATACGACTATGTTATAAAGAACCGACTATTAAGAAGAATAATCCAGTTAAGGCTTCTATATAGCCTTATACGTTAGGTTTAGTCGTTTATAAGTAATAGACGCCTATAAATAGCTTTCGATAGATAGATATAGGAATTTTAGAACATAGAGATCGGCGTTCTATAAGGTAGCCTAATATCTCCTATCCTATTCCTTATCTATACGCGCGATATATTCTTCTCGCTATAAGGAGTTACTCCTAGTTCCTACGTCGACGATATTAGACTATCTACCTTGTCTACGTCCCTTAAGAAGAACTCTAAGGTACTAGAACGTAAGGTAAGAAGGCTAATAGACCTAGGAAAGAAGAACTCGATCGCTTTTAACCTAGTAAAGATAGACCTTATATACTTCTTAAGAGGGAAAGGGTCCGATTACCTAGTAACTCTTCTAAACGGCGATATTGTTCGCCTAGTAAAGAAGGTAATAAGGTAGCTTAGGATTTAGCTCGACGCTAGTCTTACCTTTAAGGAGTATATTATAATAAGATCGGTATAAGTATAAGCAGTATTCTATCGATTAGAAAGACTAGTAAATACCGAACGTGGTCTATCTTCTATATCGTTAAGAAAGATCTACCTAGCCTACGTTACTATAGTAGTAGACTATAGGGCCCTAGTTTAGTAGCGGTCGAAAAAGAGTATAAAACCTCTAGTATCTCTATAAAGTAAAGCTTATAGAAAGATCCTAGACGTTCTCTATACTACCCTAAATATTCCGTCCGAAGTAGAGTTAAATCTCTTTCCCCTAGATCTACGCCTAGGGAGATAGTTAATTTTATACTCTCTACGCGTAGTAAAGCTACCTGAAAACTACCCTATATAACTCGCTATCTAAAGTACGCCTTTAGATATACGAGAAGTCTAATACGAGGACTCGAGAGAGATACTTCTATAAAAACAATAGAAGTATTTTATAGAATATAAGAGGGCAAACTACGTAAAAGACAATCTCTTTAGCGTCTAGAAAACCCGATACGAAATAGTAAGATAATAGGAGATTAATAAGGTACCTAGGAATATAAATAGCTACCTTAGTCGATTTCCGTAGAGCTCGCTAGGAAAACATAGAATAGGAGGAAGACGCGCTTTAACTAGTGCCTTCTATACTATCCTATTAGGATACGGATACCTAAAGTCCTATCTCTATCGATTTAGGTACGTAATAACGCCGAACTACCTTTACGGAAGAAAAGAAATAGCTATATACCTTGTTTATAGCTACCCTATCTACGACGTAGTTAGGCCGCTATCTCTATAATAAGCTTACTCTCTACTAGAAATAGTAGTAGATAAGGAACTCCGGAAGTGCCTTACTACCTTTCTCTTAGATACAAAAATTGCTTCTAGGACTTAGTACCTAATAAGAGGCGAAGACGAGACCGTCTAGCTAATACTCTTTTATTTTTCCTTTATTTTACTTTTGTTTTAAGCCCTTAGGTATAAGCTTGCTATTACCCTAGGCATAGGAATTTTCCCTAAGGTCGAGAGATACGAGAGAACAACGATTATATATAGAAAGACTACTATCGTAAGATAGCCGTCCTATATAGTTATAGACTCCTATAGGACGTAAATAAAACATATAAATAAAACAAACAAATATATTCTAGGGAATTACTCGAGCTATATAATATATTAGGTAGTCGTCTAAGAGCTAGAAACCTATAGTTTATAGGAAGATCCTAAAATATTATCTAGCCCCTATATTTAGTACTAGAATTTGGATAAGAAGAATACTACTAAGAAATTCTTAAAGTTTATTATCTAGGGAACTAATCGAGCTATATAATATATTAGATAGTCGCCTAAGAGCTAGAAACCCATAGTTTATATAAAGATCCTGAAATGTTATATAGCTTATATATTTAGTCCTAGAATTTAAATAGGAAGAATACTACTAAGAAGTCCTAAAAATTTATTATCTCGGAAATGAGTTGGGCTATATAATATATTAGATAGACGTCTAAGACCTAGAAACCTATACTTGATATAGAGATGTTAAAATGTTATATAGCTTATATATTTAGTACTAGAATTCAAATAAGAAGAATTCTACTAAGAAATTCTTAATACTTATTATCTAGGGAACTAATGGAGCTATATAATATATTAGATACGCGTCTGAGAGCTAGAAGTCTAGAGTTGATTTAGAGATGTTAAAATGCTATATAGCTTATATATTTAGTACTAGAATTCAAATAAGGAGAATACTACTAAGAAATCCTTAAAATTTATTATCTAGGGAACTAGTCGAGCTATATAATATATTAGATAGTCGTCTAAGAGCTAGAAACCTATAGTCTATAAAAAGCTGTTAAAATGTTATGAAGCTTCTATATTTAGTACTAGAATCTAAATAAGAAGAATACTACTAAGAAATTCTTAAAATTTAATATCTAGGGAATTAGTCGAGCTATATAATATATTAGATACGCGTCTGAGAGCTAGAAGTCTAGAGTTGATTTAGAGATGTTAAAATGTTATATAGCTTATATATTTAGTACTAGAATTTAAATAAGAAGAATACTACCTAAGAAATCCTAAAAATTTATTATCTAGGGAACTAATCGAGCTAGATAATATATTAGATAGGGGTCCAAGAGCTTAAAGGCTATATATTATTTAGAAATTATAAAATGTTATCTAGCCCCTATATTTAGTACTAGAATCTAAATAAGAAGAATACTACTAAGAAATCCTAAAAATTTATATATAAGGAACTAGTAGAGCTATATAGTATATTAGATAGTTGCCTAAGAGCTAGAAACCTATAGTTTATATAAAGATCCTAAAATGTTATATAGCTTATATATTCCGTACTAGAATCTAAATAAGAAGAATCCTACTAAGAAAATCTCAAAATTTATATATAGAGAACTAATTAACCTATATAATATATTAGATAGGGGTTTTAGAGCTTAAGACCTATATATTATATATAAACTATAAAATCTTATCTAGCCTTATATTTAGTACTAGAATTAAGATAAGAAGAAAACTTTAAGAACTTACTTTAAACTTATTATATAAGAACTAGTCGAGCTATATAATATATTAGATAGTTATCTAGATATTATTTAGGGTTATTAGCGAAATATTTAGTATCTACGACTCTTTTAATATAGATCCCAAATCTTTATAATCTAAAGAATCCTATAAAAATAAAAAAGACTCTATAAAGCTTATATAGAAGCTAGAATACATTTTTTAAGGTTATTAGCGTAATATTAAATATCTATAACTCTTTTAATATAAATCCTAAATCTTTATAATCTAAAGAATCCTATAAAAATAAAAAAGACTCTAAAAAGCTTATATAGAAGCTAGAATACATTATTCAGGGTTATGAGCGTACTATTTAGTATCTACGACTCTTTTAATATAGATCCCGAATCTTTATAATCTAAAGAATCCTATAAAAATTAAAAAGACTCTAAAAAGCTTATATAGAAGCTAGAATACATTATTCAGGGTTATTAGCGTAATATTAGGTATCTACGACTCTTTTAAAATAAATCCCGAATCTTTATAATCTAAAGAATCCTATAAAAATAAAAAAGACTCTAAAAAGCTTATATAGAAGCTAGAATACATTATTCAGAGTTATTAGCGTAGTATTAAATATCTACGACTCTTTTAATATAAATCCCGAATCTTTATAATCTAAAGAATCCTATAAAAATAAAAAAGACTCTTAAAAGCTTATATAGAAGCTAGAATACGTTATTTAGGGTTATTAGCGTAATATGAAATATCTACGACTCTTTAAATATAAATCCTAAATCTTTATAATCTAAAGAATTCTATAAAAATCAAAAAGACTCTAAAAAGCTTATATAGAAGCTAGAGTACATTATTTAGGGTTATTAGCGTAATACTAAATATCTACGACTCTTTAAATATAAATTTTAATTCTTTAGGATATAGAGAATTCTATAAAAATAGAAAAGAATCTAAATAGTATATAGAGGGACTTAAACACGTTATTCTTAGTTATTAACGTAATACTCTATAGTTATAAGCCGTTTTCTATATATTCTAATTCTTTAGGATATAAAGAATTCTATAGAAATAAAAAAGAATCTAAATAGTATATATAGGGACTTAAATACGTTATTCTTAGTTAGCAACGTAATGCTTTAAGTCTTAGCAACTCGGAGACATATAGCGAATGTCTACGAATGTCGGAGATAAAAGTCTTAGACCTTCGGCGACATACTGCGAATGTCTACGAATGTCGTAGATAAAGTCTCAGACCTTCGGCGACATACTACGAATGTCTACGATAAACGTCGTAGATACTCGGACACATGTCTACGCGGGTCGGAGGAATAGCCCCGCTTACCTAAGGAGGACTACGAGCCCCGCTATTAGACAAGGTAGATAGTCGCTTCCCGCAGTTAGTACTAGGATGGAACGTTTCCCCTAGCAACCACGCCTAGCTGAAATAAGACCCTACTAGACTTTCTTACCCTACTCAAGTCCTGGCTAGATCTAGATTGCACGCTAGACAGAAGCTGGATTAGTTATTGCGTATGTCGGTGTATACAACAAATCCATACCTTTACTTTTCCTCGGCGGTGCCCAGATAGGTTTTGCCCTCGTGGGGTAAGGCGAGATCTAGGAATTTCGCCTTACGCTGCAGCTATCCAAACTATAGGCCATTGCACCATCTAGATGCAATTGTCTGTCTGTCTTTCGTGTTGTAGCGTGTCCCGCCCCGAGGTGAAGCGTGCATTATCGTATAAGGATCGGATAGAAGAGGTGCGCTGCGATGCGATCGACCGCAATAACTAATTAGCCAAGCCTTTGCCATCGTTCAGCCTCTTCGACGCCGTCACCTCCCCATTCGTACGTACAACTCATACTATACATACATACATGCTCTCGTAGCCCTTCGACCCAACATCAACGACTTCATTATCGCTACACCTCAAGCCCTCCCCTCCCCTCCCAAGCCCCACTGTGATTCCACTCCTAGTCAAAATCCATCGGCTTGTCCTCCAACTGCACGCCCTTCACTGCTTGCTCACCCTCACCCTCACCCTCACCACCACTGGCGACCAGACTCTTCCTCGCCAGCCCGCCAGCAGCAGTCGCACTACCCCTCTTCGCAGCAGCAGCTCCCCTCCCAGACGAACGTGTGAGACTATCCTTCTTCGTCGGGGTTTCGGGCGTGCTATCATCAATCCCACCTTCCACAACACCATTGCCCAACTTGCCTCCAAAACTGGCGTCAGCAACCTCACCCGGGCCGGCGAGCTTGGACGAGGCGAGCGCCCGCTCGGCAAGAGTGCCACTCCTCGCTCTCCCGCCTGTTCGGACCTCCTCCTGGTCCACCGGTGGACTCTGATATAATCCCGCCGCGGAGCCATTCAATCCATCACTCCTTATCGGCGGAGAGTTATTCGCATCACCTTGTCGCTGCGTTCGCGTCGTCGGTGGAGATTGCGGCACACCCAAAGAGTCCCTCTGCGAGCTGCTCACAGACTGCGTTGGTGACATGACCTTTCCCGAGTTTTGAGCTGCAGTGGCAGAGACAGGGAATCTCGTTTCGGGGCCTCGACTGCGATCTCGGCGATGACCAGGACCAGGGGACGGTTGACGCACGGATTTGGTGTGGGAGACTGGGGTCGACATGGTGTGCATGTGGTGAGGCCCGCTAGAGGCAGTGGCTGCGGCAATGGCGCGTTGTCGCTCCTCCATGTGCTCCTTCCGTTTCGATTCGTCGGTGGAGATCGCTCGGACCTGCCGGGTGGATCCCGACGCAGTATGAGTGAGAGAAGACTGCCGCTTCAATTCCCCAAAGATGGCATCCTTGTGTGCGAAGAGGTCCTTCATCAGGCGGACATTGAACTTCTCCGTCATGGAAAGGGACGACTCTTGCTTCGGTCTCATGATGCATGGCGCGAGAACGGTAGCGAGACTGTTGACGTAGGTGTCGTCCGCGCTGGTGAGCTCGATCAGTCTAGTAAAGTGCGTAACCAGGGCGTCGAGAGTGGCAATGTTGGCGAGGCGAAGTTGACCGAGGGTGGATTGAATGACTTGAATGCGGGCGGCTTCGGATGAAGTCTGCGAGGTGGTCGTGTAGATGGTCTTGATAATCTCGTAGACGTGCGAGCTGACGAGGCTGTCGGGGAGTTCGAGGAGGTATAGCTTCAACACGGAGGCCACGATGGGCACTTCATACTTCTCCAGCAAGTCCGGGGCGATGGGCTTGCCGGTGTTGAGTTGGTTGCGAAGGTGGTGAGTCGCTGCTAGAGGGACATCCACCGTCCATATGCTGCGCCGAGCTTCATCACCTTCCAAGTCAGGGTAGTGGGAGTCGAGGAATGTCAGGATGGTGGTGATGATCAGAGGCACGCGCTTGCGATCACTCCTCGCGCGCGCCTCAATGTCAACCCCAAATGCTTGCTCGTCCACGCTGTTGTAGTAGTTCTCGTACGTCGTGACCTTGGGGAAGAAGTTGCCGGTCCGGTAATTCTCCAGCAGATACCGCAGGTCTGACAGCGGTTGAACGGTCTCCTGAAACAGCATCATATTGTCCACCGTTGACTGCAGTGATGGGATGACATTGCTGATGGCGCCGCTGAAGTCCAGAATGACACTCTTAATCGCCTTTAACCTATCCAACTCGCAGCGCTCCATGAACTTCATGTGCTCAATCATGGCCTCCTCCAAGCTGCACCGCAGACCGTCCAGCTTCCTGACAGCAGCCTTGTAACGCTCATCTGCCTCGCGTGCTTCTCTGCGAAGCTTCTCGGCGGGAGTCTCGTTGGGATAGGGGTTGTTGAGAGGATTCCACTGACCCATATACTCGCTGATCTTGTCGCCAATGACAGGTGCCCCTGGGATGGAGCTGTCCGAGCCTGCGGACATGATGGTGGACGAACGGCTGAGCAAAGTGGGCTTCCTCTCCGGGACGCCAGTGATTTGAAACACCTTAGGTCTCCATTGATACTTCATCTTGCTGCTGTTGGCGAAGGTGTTGCCGACGTTGCCAATCAGGCGCAAGAAACCATTGGTCACCATGTCCTGCCCGATGCGCTCTGCATAAGCCAGGTTTGTCGCGCCGAGATGCTTCTGTATGTATTCGGTGATTTCCGCGCCGCTGCTCACGTTTTGATAGGTTCCCAAGATAGGCACCTTTGTCTCGCCCAGCGGTATGTTATTCAAGGCGTGCGTGAGCATCTTCTTGACCTGCTCCGGCTGGTAGGTCTCATCGCCAATCTCGACGGGCTCCGGATCGTTGTCTTCTTCGACTTTGATACTCGGCACGGAGATGGGAGCAGGTTTCGGTGAACCAGTAAGAGCCGCCGCGTTCGGATCTTGGAATGCCAGCTTCTCTTCCTCGTCCAAATCTTCCACCCGCCGGCATTTGTTGTAGTATTGACTCCGATATTGTCGCACCGTCTCGGCTTGTCGATCATGAGCCTTGATGCGTCCTTGTAGGTCGTCCTGGCTGTTCTGCACGCGACTCGCGTGTTGGTCGCACCACCGCGCGAATGGATTCACGACGAGCTCTCGTATGTTGGAGGCGATCTTGCGATGACTTCGGGAAGCCTCGCCCATTTCTGTGCGAACTCCATCGTATGCCTGACCATGGTCAGTCCCACGTTTCTCACATGCGGGTATCCCTGAACTGTATTCACCTTCTTGACACTGGCACCATCGTCTCTTTGGAAGCCACCCTCTATCCGATCTGTCGCGAATTGAATTTCTCCTAGCTTTTGTCCGTAGAGATCTTCGGCGTCGGCGCGCATACGCGCAATGGTGAGGACCTGATTATTCTCCTGTACTCCTTGCTGTAGCTTCCCAAAAAGCACACCCAGGCCTGGATCATGTTAGTCCCTATCCTGACGCCAGGAGTGTGCAGTGAAGTCGGCGTACCTCCTGCATAGTCGGAGGACCAGAAAGACGTCGCAAAGGAGCTCATGGCGGAGCGATAGTGGCCAAGGAAGCGCAGATAGGTGGGTCGTTTGTGGGACGCGAGTGGATGGTACGGATTTGTTGGTTCGTGGAGGATCCGGAGGAACGCGCTGGTGTGGAAGGAATGCGAGCTGGTGCAAGAAGAGTGTAAGAGCAAGGAAAGACTCGCTCGCACGCTGAAGAACAAGTGAGGGTACGCGAGGGAGGATAGGGCGGGAAGAGTTGATTGTGTGAACACGACGGGAGCTTGGGCAGGAAACGACCTTGAACCCTGGAAGGGAAGTGCGACGGGAACCTTTGCGGCTGAACTTCAGCGAACTTCAGGCATGACCCTGTTGCACCTCGTGTTTTCGCAGGAGGAGTGATGGAGAGTCCGTACGAAATGATATGAGAAGATAGAGAATGAGCACAGAGACGACTTCAACGAGAAACATATCCGTATCAACAATGTTGGTCTTTCGTCTTCAACGGCGCGACGTCATCTCATTGAAATGTGATGGGCAACAGTTCAGGCACCAAGGCATACAACGGTCCAGCTTCAGGCATTCAGGCATGAATGGCAGCTCTGTCTTCATCGACCATCTCGACGATATCTGCTGACGACTTCACTTCACTTCACTTCCTCCAGACTGACGTCGATCCTGCGACTCCGGTCACCACCATCGCGATGGCGCCCACATCATCCCAACCGCGGACTCAGTCGTTCGCCGAAAGCCTCAGCGACGAACCCAGCCAACCCTTCGAAGCCTCCCAGCCCGCGGCGCAGATCAACAATGATCAGATTCAGCAGGCCGTTCGGCTTCAAAAGGAGAAGGTATGTGATTCATCCGGTGTCATCGCATGCTGTTCTTCCCCAAGTCCGCCGGAAATCATACCTGATCGCCATTCTCAGTCCCAAGCCCGTCGCGCAGAACGCGAACAAGACATCAGAGCCGAGCGAAAGAAGAGCGTCGCACGTATTGCAAAGCGCAAGACTGAGTGTGAGCGGAAGTATGAGGAGAATCGGTGAGCATGCTGTCCAAGCATTGATATTCGATGAGCTTCACCTCGACTTCATCTTCCTGCTGCCACCTTCACCTAACTCCATACTCTTCCTCACAGCATCTCCAACCTTCGACCAAAACTCGACCGTCTCCGCGGATTGTTGCAGCACAAACGCGAGCTGGAGAGTGAGATCCAAGAGAATTTCGGACAGATCGATCAGGCGATGAGGTCAACGATCGCGCAGGCCAAGATTGCTGTCGCGGTGCGGATGGAGGAGACTGCGCAGAAGGAGTGATGATCCGGACTGCTTGACGAGGAGGTATCGAGGACCTCTCACCTTATGATGAGTGTCGGCAGGCGCACATCCCAATTCCTGGCCTTGGTCGTGCGGCGGGTAATGGCTGAGGGCAATGGCTGAGCACAGCGTCGTTCATCCAGTGGCTACTCTGAGCGTGCAACTTTTCTCCGCGGTCAGACCGATCGCGGCATCGTATCAAGTCTCGACACTGTGTCCCCCACGCATGGCATCACTTCATAACACGCCTGCAAAATCTCTCATCCTTCCACGGCAAACAACACTCTCACCCACAGACTGCAACCCCTGCACCCGATCACCAGCTCTCCCACCTCCACTGACTCCTCCAATTCCTCCTCCGTCACCACATACGCCGGTACACTTTGACATCGACACTCCCGCCTCCACTCGCCTGTATCCTCGTCGAAGTCCAAGTCCTCGAGGTCGAGCGTCTCTAGACCGGTGTGGCGAGTCTGTGCACCCGACGCCTTATCAATCTGCGCATCGGACGCAGGAGTGAACAGCAGGGACAGATCGTAGGCCTTTTTGAGTTCACGGTCGGACAGGACGCGGACAGCTTCTGTAATCAGGTCGATTGTTGGGACATCGTTCCCATTCTCCGTCGGGCTGCCGACTGTTCTCGAGCCGGCCTTGTCTGGATGATAACGCAGCAAGGCACGCTTGTATGCCTGTCGCAGCTCGGAGGCAGATATGGGCTGGCCGCTGCGCCTGCTCTGCGGTAGGGCAAGGATTGTGTAAAAGTCCAGTGCAGTTGACATCTTTGGCCGGGACTTCCTTTTGGCGCCTTGATGACGAAGTCGATTACTTATCAATGGCTACGGGGCTTCAACATCATGTCTGAACACAGCGAGAGTGGAACAATCAAGTTCAATGAAAAAAGCTGCCTCATTCTCAGTCTCTCCACTACCTCTCGGGCAATCGGGTGCAGACCGAAAACTCGTTCTGTGCCTGAGGCATCAGCAGCATGACTAAGCCGAATTCGTCCTCCGTCATCCTCCCGACCATCCTTGATAGCTACTGTATCTTTCATCACATGCAAGTATTCTCTCTCTCTACCTTTCATCTACCTCTTGCCTGCGGTGCCTGTCCTTTACAGTGCCTCCTCCATGAGTCCTTCAAAAGATCTACTTCGTGAGCACCCAAAGGACTGTCCCTCAAATCCCAGTGTGTGTCCCTCAGACGAACGCTACTTGGCCTCAATCTCGCCCAGCACCCTTGGCGCTCTCTCCCTCGCTTACATTTCGACGGCCCACATGTCAGCTCGCTCGTCGTTCGCGACGTCGAGGCCTCCACTCGCTCGCTGCTGGAGATGACCTGACTAGAGATTGGCAGGCGATTCGGGGACACTTCTGCCCAGGGAAGCTATGAGGCCTGGAGAAGTGAGACTCCCTGCGGACATTTGGGCGGTATGACACATACCTGGAAGGGAACATGTGCAGCGCGCACAATTCGTACAGCATGTTGGCACATCGGAGTGCTCACATCCATGTCTGCAGGCTAATGGCCGGATTACAAAGCAGTCAGCCAATCCGACCCTGGACACGCCCCCCTGACGCCCGTGGTCCACCGCTGAGCACTCCGATGTGCCAACATGCTGTATTGTGACTCACGTTCTTGTCGAGCCCCATGCCGGCGGACCCTCTCTTCAGGCAGGTACAGTACATCATGCGAACGCGCCAGTATAGATCCTTGTCGAGCAGCTTACCACGGACGTGATCGCACCAACCGGGATCTGTGTATACCATGCCAGCCAGACACTATGCCAGCTAGGTCGACTTGAACGCGAGGGGTGGCGTCCACTCGGGTCGTTCAAATGCTACTCTCCAGCACCGGCAGTCTCGGACGTGTATAGGCCCAGAAACGTAGGTCTCATGCTCAGGCCCCGGCTACTTACACCAGTATCTGCGTGGATTCTGTCCAGTATCCAGGATCCTGTCGCTGTTAGCTCCAGGATACGCGGCGGCTACTTAAGGATACGCTTTTGGTGCTAGTATCCGCTGTCGAGTATCCAGTATCCTGAGAAGTGTATCGGATTACCATAATAGGTAGGTATATACGAAGATACTAGAGAATCTGTCCGACCTCCTTGCGAGGAGGTCGGACACCCGTCCGTATACCCTCTTTTGCCTTTTAGCTACTAAACCTTAGTAGTAATCTCGTAGAACGCGTAGTCTAGCTAGGGAGCGTATCCTATTACGCGTTATAGAAGGAGGTTATCGTATCCTCGTTATATCTAGCTCTTTTGTTATATCTAGCTCTCTCGTTATATCTAGCTCTTTCGTTATATCTAGCTCTTTTAATAAAACCCTTAGACTAATTATAGTACTACTAACACTAGGTCTATTAGGATAGAAGAAGCGTAAGAGGGCTACTACTATAGCGAAGAAAAAGGATAATCTAGTAGTAGTAGTAAGGAAGGCGAAGAAGGTAGTAGTAGCGGCGAAGAAGGTATAATAAGAGTAATACCCTAAGCTAGTACTATATAAGGATTATTAGCTTAAGTTTATACTAGAGTTATTCAAAGAGTAGAAGAGCGTATAGACCGATAGTAAGAACTATACTATTTAGACCCTTAATAAGGTAGCTAGTATTATAACCGATTACTTTAAGATTAGGTTTAAGGGCTCGTCGTTAAAGAGTAAGTAGTAGAAGCTTAAGTCGAAGTAGAAGTAGTAGATAATCTATATAAACTATATTAGTAGATAGAATAGTATTCTACTACGTACTAAGCTAGATATTAAGGAAGCGTACTACTTAAATTATCCTAAGTATACCGAGTTTATCTATAATAAGCTCCTTTAGTTTAAGGCATAGTTCGAGGAGCTTATCGGTAAGGAGGTTACTACTAGCGAGCTAGTAGAGACTATAGATAGTCTTAGTAATCTAGTAGTAGTAGACGTATCGTTAGACGATAATAAAGGCGATAAGGAGCTAGCGTCGGACTATAACCTTAACGAGTTATTAGAGACTAAGTAGTAGTTCGTAATAGCGAAGTAGTATAAGAAGATATATAAGGCTATAAAGGAGGCTACTATTATAAGTAAGAAGGCGAAGAAGCGTATATACTATATAGTAGATCCTAAGGAGCGTTAGTATAAGAAGATAATTAGTACTAGTATAAAGCTATTCGCTAAGAGCCTTACTACCCTTACGAGAAGTATAGAAGCGTAGGTAGTATAGGCTATACTTCCTCTAGTAGTCGTTAAGCGTACGCCTAAATTAGTAACGGAGTTAATTAGTAAGAGGATAATAGATAAGGAGTTCCTAAAGAACGTAGCGTTCGAGGATAAGTATAAGGTGTTATCGGACATCTATAGGGTAGATTATATAGCTAATATCGCCGCCGGTATACTCTTAAAACCGGCTTAATTTAAGAGGTTTATAAGCCTTTAGTTAGTATAGATAATATCTTAGTAATAGTAGCAAATAATACTAATAACTCTATAGTCTATAAATTATTAGTATAGCTATACTAGTAGTAGTATCGTTGCCGGTAGTAGGTAGATTAGTAGAGCGTTTAGTAAAGGTAGAAGGATTAAGGATACTAGTAGAAGATTTAATCTAATTCGTAACTAATCGCATTTTACTCTTAGAGGGAGTATTAGGTAGGCATTAAATTACCTCGAAATATACGCGAAAGTCCTAGGACACTAAATACTATCGATTTTAGTAAGGGTGTTATTAGATTTCGGCTATTTTCTTACCTAATTAGGAAGGAGTAGGCTCCGAAAATAAGGGGCAAAATGTAGCCGTATTATCTATATCTAGCTCGTACTCTACCTTCGAGTATTCTTTAACTACCCTATATAAAGGCGACGTAGGGGAGGTAATTTTAATAGAGATCCGTTTATAACGTATATAACTTTTAAGGCCGTTTTTAGTAAGGTTTTAGCTATATTCGGCGCTAAGGCTATTATATAGTCTCCCTTTATACTACCTACTAATTAATTACTAACTTCCGCCTTTACTACTACTACCCTTCCTACTTTCTCTAACGACTCCTTATAATCTAACTATATATCCTCCGCTATCTAGTTACGAAAGGCTAGCTACTTATCGTTAGTAGGCTCCTCGTCCTCGTCCTCCGATCGAACCTCTAGATTACTAATTATACTAGTATTATTATAAAGGAGATAGGGCTCGTCTAAAAGAGGCTACGAGCTATAATAAAGACTAAAGTTATAAAGGACAAAATAGGCTATAATAATATGCTTTTAACGGATAAACTTAGTACTAGGCCTAGGTCTAATTATAATAACTTCGAAGCGCTTCTTAATAATACTAAAGATACGCTCGATATAGTTCCTTAGCTATATATAGCGTAGATTAAACAACTCCTCCTTCGTAGCCGGCCTTATCTTAGTAACTACTTACTTATATAGGTAATACTACGTCTTCTAATATAGTATAAGGATCCTTCGGTCTATTACTATATATCTACTATCTATAAGATAATAGCGACCTTCCGGTACTACGAAACTATTACGGTATATACCCTTTAGTACTATATTGTTATTTACTAACCCTTTAAAACTAACTAACGTATATAGGAAGTAGTAATCGAGGTTAAACGTAGCTATAACATTCTATATAATAAAGTTCTTTTAACATCTCTATACGCTTAGTAACCTTATAAAGTCCTTCCCTATACGATAGAGCGCTATACTTACGTAGTCGATAATCTATATAAATAAGAGCGGTAAATGCTAATACTTTAATCGTAGGGCCTTATTAGAGTGGTTATACGCGACATAATTAAGAAAGATTACTATCTACTCTTCTAATCGAACCTTCGGCTCTCGCTCTATTAATCTACCTCTTTCCTTAATCTTATTAATTAGCGACTATAATACTAGCGGCTTTAATCGTATTAAACTATAGTAATGCTCTTCTATACTATATAGCGATATCTATGCCTCCTTCTAACCCTTCCTTAGATCTAATAACGTAGTTAGCCTCCCTAGTAGATAATACTACTACTCCTTCTTTACTAGACCTCCGATAAGTAGTAGCACGACTATTACTACTATAATCGTAGTAATAGTAACGAAAACGACGATTGAATCGAACTCGGTAATAATAGCTATAGTATAGTAAGAGTAAGAGTAAGAGTAAGAGCAAGAGGTAGTATAAACGGTAATAATAATAATAATTAATAATAATAACACCTTTTCGAGCCCTCGCGTCGACAACACGAGCCATATCCTTGGCACGCCAACACACGCCGGCAGAGCTTATTTCTTGTCTATCTCGGATACTGGACGGCTACTTAATAGAAGAGGATACTACAGAATCCGGTGGAGAATCTTCCAGAGAGTATCTCAGGATACTGAAACGTGGATACTGGCCAAGTAGCCGGGGCCTCAAGGGCTCGAGTGTTGACTTTCTGCTTCCGGTTCAGGGATACTGGAGCTAATTGACATGCCGATAGCGTGATATGTCAACAAGCTTCCTATTCCCTACGAGGAATGTCAAGCAACGCAACTGCCGGCCTCAAACCCCTGACTGACAGCGTACAGACGCACCACTCTACTCGCAATTTTTCATCTCGGACGGACCACAGTTCACCGCTTCTTGAGGCATTTCTTGATCAGGCGATGGGTCTGTAACGTGATCGACCAATCGTTCGATCTCGTCGCACGGAAATGAGCCAATGGAGGTCATCGTTGCCCCTACCACGCTGGAGACAGACGGCACACCGATGTGCGTTACGCGCCGTGCGCTGCCTACCTGCAGTCCCAAGACCAACTACCGCGAGCTGCCCCGGGTCATTGGGCAGACGATTGCAAGACTAACATGCATTTGAGGTCAAGGGGTCTCGAGTGCCCTCCGCGCCATTCTCAGACCACCTTGTTTGGAGAGGCGGCAAGTAGATATATAATAGTCGTCGTCTCCCACCAGATCACGACCAACATTCACTCCTGCAACATCTCCAAGACCTACCTCGATCAAACACAATCATCCACCATGAAGGTCTTTACTCTGGTCACCGCCGTCCTGATCGGCCTCATCACTCCAGTGATGTCAGTTGCCCTGCCGATGGAACTACAAGCTCGCGTACGACACCCATTTCTACCTCGACTCACAAGTGCTAACGCGAGGCTCCAGGATGGGTGCGATGATCGCTGCAGGAGCAATTGTGGCGGCTATGGTGGCTCATGGTACGTTTGCGCTTCTCCATCATTGCTTGTGAGCTGATGTTTTGACTCGTATAGCGACTCTCAATACGTTTGCAATTGCCGCAACCCCCCACATCACTCCGAGTGAAGTCCAGAGGCCTATGTGGATATCAAAGGTCAACGCAAGCTCTCGCTATGGTCACAAGTCGTGGATTCTCGGTGTACTCGTTAGGGATTCGTGTCGTAGCTCCTCTTTGAAATAGCGATTGCAAAAGCCACTCTCGTTCCAAGCAAGCTAGGCGAATTGATCTGCCTCCTGCTCTTCTGCGTGCAAGTCCTGGGTAAAGAAGTAAGTAGGTTCATATGATCGAGCACCCCCACCAGCATGGCGTCGTTCGTTATGTTGAGTGGAAGAGAGGTACAAACGTGGGGGAGGATTCGCCATGACGACGCAGGATGGCGCCTGGTGGGCAGCTGCTTCTGCCGCAGAGGAATGGCGTCTGTCGTGAGCAATTGAGCTTGTCGCCCTCCTGCTGCAGTAGAGATGGTGAGGGTACGCAGCGATGTCTCCTACTTCCGGTATGTGATCTGAGCCGGATGCTCCAAGCACAAACGCCAACCCGTGTTCCTGCATGACAGAGGATGCGGTCCGCCATGGTGAGCTTGGCGTGATGTCAAGTTCGCCGGACGCCACACACCACGTGATGACGTCTGTTCCTCCGCAGAGAGTGCGGTCGCCATAGTTCTACAGGCGCGACGCGATGCCACGGTGTGAGTGTCGCATCTCCCAACCGCCGACATTCCTCCACCTCGACCTCCAGCGGAGCAGAATCTTCGACACCTGCCAAGTCGCCCAGACAGAGGTCTCGGAACAAGCCCTCCAAAGCGTTCATCATTGGGCACTTCCTGCGAAAACCTGCCTATTGCAGAAGCGCCATACCCACTTGGCCTTCACGGCCAATGACAGCGACAAGTCTTTGGGCCTTCCGTGGTGGAGGACTGACTCCGACCCTGCCCAGACTTCCGGCAAGCGTCATGGCGCCAACCCTTCACCAACAAAGAGACTGGCCCACTGAATCGATGGGGTACATAGTGGGCGACCCATCCTCCTGCAGGTGCACTCTTCCGATCCATCAACCTCACCGTCGTTACGAACATCTCTAGGCCTCGACATCATGCGTTACTCAGCTTCCACTCTCCTCGCTTTCGCCGCCACTGCTGCGGCGCAATCCCGTGGTTTCAACTACGGCGCTTTGGATCTTGATGTACACTCTTTGCCCCCTTCCTGGTTCTGCCTCGTACTAACAATACATGCAGGGCTCTCCACGAACTCTTCAAGACTTCACCGATCAGTTCAACGCCGCAAAGGCGCTTCCTGGCACCAATGGCCAATTCACAACTGCTCGTCTGTTCACTATGCTCCAGGCTGGTGCTGACAATCAGGTGATTGCCGCCATTCAGGCCGCCATCGACACCGACACCTCCCTCCTGCTCGGTCTCTGGGGAAGTGGCGGTCAGGCTGGATTCAATTCTGAGCTTGGAGCCCTCCGATCCGCCATCGAGCAATACGGTAGCGAGTTAACATCCCGCGTCGTCGGTATTTCCGTCGGATCCGAGGATCTCTACCGCGAGTCCCCCACTGGCATCCTGAACGAGAGCGGCGTCGGTGCTGGCCCAGAGACCATCGTCAGCTATATCCGCCAGCTCCGCGAGCTCATCTCCGGTGGTCCTCTCGCCAACGCCCCCATCGGCCACGTCGACACCTGGACCGCCTGGGTTAACGGCTCCAACTCTGCTGTGGTCGAGGCCGTCGATTGGCTGGGCACAGACGCCTACCCTTACTTTCAGAACACCGAGCCCAACGGCATCGAGAACGGCGAGTCCTTGTTCTTCGCCGCATACGAGGCCACCGTTGGGGCTGCTGCTGGGAAACCAGTCTGGGTGACGTACGGACATCTAAGCATGGCAGAGGGATGACCCGATGCCTACTGCCCAAAGTGGCTGAAGTACATGCTGACTGGCGTTTTCAGTGAGACCGGCTGGCCTGTGGAGGGTCCAGCTTCCGGCGCCGCTCAGTCTGGCACCGACAACGCCAAGACCTACTGGGACAACGTCGCTTGCCGTCTGCTGGCCACCAACACCAACCTCTGGTGGTTCACCCTTGACGACGACCAAGCCACCTCCGACGACGTCTCCTTCTCGCTCGTGAACCCAACGGACCTTTTCGGCCAGCCCCTCTACGACCTGTCCTGCTCCGGTCCTTCCTCTTCCTCCTCTGCGTCGTCCTCGGCTCCGGCGACCTCCTCCGTCGCCTCCGCATCCGTCGATCCTCTCCCATCGATGCCGGTCTCATCCGAGCCAGCTGCCTCTTCTGTCATCGTCTCCGTCGACCCTCTCCCAGGCAGCGTTAGCTCCACTTTGAGCTCTTTCGAGACCGTACCAGTCGCGACTGGCACCGAGCCCGTGGTGACTGCTGTGGGTGCGGGTTCCAAGTCCGCATGCCCACCAAAGACCACCGAGGCCGTCGGCGCCGCCGGTACCGCCGCCCCAGCAGCAACTCCCGAGACCGCCGCTCCTGCGGCCCCAGCGCCATCTTCGGACGCTGCCGGATCTGAAGGTCCAGTCGTCGTTGTCAGCACTTCTGTCGTCCCTGCGCCTGCGCCTGCCCCTACCGCCGATGACAGCTCAGCTGCTCCAGCTGGCGCTGCTCAGACTACCGCACCCCAGGCATTTGACGGTGGTGCTGCTCGCGTTGCTGGTGGCGCTGCCGCCGGGCTGGCTGCTGTCTTTGCCTTCTTCTTGTAGAATGCGCAAAGTATAGATGTACGATCACAGACCGCGTCAGTCGAATATCTTGGAACGAGAAACATGTAATTCTATAGATTGTGCTCATAGAACTTAATACAGGCCTCATGGCGTCCGTTTCTGTGGGCTTTGCATCGCAGGGAGCGCAATGTTCGAAACTCCATTGGTGTCTTGGGCATGCCTGCTGCGCAACCTATGGTCAAAAGTACAGTGGAAGCATTGGATGCGGCGGAGCACCCAGAACAGCCTGACCCACAAAGTCGGCGACAGCCTGGAACACTTCGTTGTTGTCGACCTTGGTCTCGAGCTCAAGCACTGGCACCTTGACGCTATAGAACAGCATGCTGGCAAGATTGATACCCAAGGCGCCGATCTGACCCGAGTCGAAGATCGTGATGGACAATATAGAGGCATGCCAGGCCGGACTCTTGTTGATAAACATCCACCCCACTGGCATTGCATTCGCGGTTCCCAGCAACGCATCGAAGCAGGTGGTTCCAATTGCGAATGTGACCCGATGGTCCCAATCCGGCAGTTCTGTCAAGCCATATGCTTGCCGGAGACAGCGCGTGATCACCCCGAGGGCCTGGATGGGACCATTGATCGCCTGGATCAAGATCCAGTTCGGAACGTGTGCATGTGCCGCCCCGTGCACAAAGTTGCGTCCAAGCGTGGCATAGACATCGTCGTAGTCTGCCTGACCGACCTGTTGCCAAGTGTGGATGTTTGGCAGGGGGTCATCAGGCCGCGAGGTCATCTGTTGGGGAGACCAGGCGTCGATGATCACTGGAGAGAGAGTATTCGTTAGTCTTTCATATAGATGTGCACTGCAGAGGGTCTCGATATCTCACCAATGACGCCTTCTCGAGGTGCAGAGACCTGGCGATATGTGCCATGAGTCCTGGGACTCGTGATGACATCTCCATTCGGCATCGTGGTTTCATAAGAGCTGAGATGGCTCCACGTCCGGGCGAAGTATTCCCCAGCTCTCAGCATAATCCGTGATTGGGTACGAGTGACGGGGTATTCCGTCACACCGGCGAGGTCGATCAAAAATGGCGTAATGCGCCTCATGTCGGGTGCGGTATCAAGATCGTGTGGCTGCCAGCCCCAATGATACAAGTCTTGAATGGTCGGGATATAGTGTTCTTCAGGTGGCCAAGTCTTGTGACTGTCTGCCAGTCGCCAGCGCAGCTGACAGCCGCGGGACGTTGAATCCCTGAAATCTTGGTCGCTGCACTCTGCGTGCAGAAGACGTTTCACAAGTCCGCCCGAGATCGTATCATGCTGTCCTCCATCGACCCAAGTGTCGTTCAAGACCACGAAGTCTTCGGAACCCGGGAGATCGCGCTTTGGTCTGAATTTGGCCGAATTGCCATGCGAAGGCTCGGTGAAAGTGTTGACAAGTTGGAGAAAGACGAAGGACAAGAAGGCCACGGCGAGGACTCGTATCGAGGAACGAAGGAGGTGGCGGCTCATGGTGGGTGTCGTTTGAGGGCGAGGTGGTGGCGACTGGTGTTGAGGATTGTCGTATATCGACAAGTCAGGAGGAAGCTTTGAGTTGAGCAGATGTTGTCATGTGGAGAGAACCAGGCCCAGAATTGACTTGGTCCGGTGATGTTGTGTGGGAGACAGGTGTAGAAAGACTCTATGGGCCCATCCGGCTTGGTGACACTTTCTGATGGCAGCTGAATGTTAAAGAGACGTCTTCAGGTGCTTCAAGATACTGGAGCCAAGTTCGTGGACGGTATCGAGCACTCTCTTGTAGCTAGACTGTTACTTGGCGCTGCTTGTGCTCGAATAAGGACTTGATGCCGCCTTGGTGTAAGATGTGGTAAGTGTTTCCAGGTTGCGCGGCGGAAGGGGTGGAGTGGTGTAGACCACTGCGAAGACTGATGTGATACTGTAGGTTGCAGAAAGAAGGAAGAACGGAAATGAAAGGAGTGTAGAGCCTTGCCTATACAGTCGAGTATACGTGCTCAGCACAGATGCACAGAAACGATTGACCTGCCATCAGAAGCCTTCGTGCGAGAACAGCAAACATGTGCCAGCTTGTGAAGAAGTGCATGAGTGTAGCAGGATCGACCTAGGACCACGACGATGTGCATATCATGTGAACTCGGTCCCATCGATTTTGAGGGTCATCCTGATCGAATGAGCATCTCCTTCGAAGAAGACACCCGTTGGTCTCGCCTGCTGCAGCATAGAGTAGCGCTCTTCTCCCCACTCACAATGGGAGGACGATACTGACACATCAAGAAGCACCCTCTATCCGTCTCCGCCTGCGCCTGATCTTCCGGTCGGATCCCTACGCCGCCTTGTTCGACACATCCTGGCCCGCTCCCGCACTGCTCGAGCCCTGCACGCTCGTTGGTCCCCAAATCTCCCCGTCCAACCTGATCCACTCCTGCATCGCCTTCTCACCACCTCTCAACTCCAGATCCTCCAGGTAGACCCCGCTGAGTTCCCTCATCGTATCCTCATCCAATCTCGCAGTCGACCGAATCGCATCGTAGACCTTCTTGAGCCGGGCATATCTCTCATCCTCTTCGCTCTTACCCTTGCCTTTTCCTGACGCCGCCTGGACAGGCAGATCTCGCTCGAACAGCAGATACTCGAACCAGAACTTCCTGCAATCCGGGAAGTACTGTGCGTTCTCCTCGAAAATCTTCCTCGCTCCTGGAACATCACCTTTCGCCTTCCACGTCAGTCGGGCAAGCTCTGCGACGAGAGCTCCGCGGACGTGAGGATTGTAGCCTTGGCTCATGACATGTTGATTGAGGACTTCGATCGCGGCGTCGACGCCATTTTGTCTGCGGTGGGTATTGACGAGTGAGAGGATGGTTTCGAGATGTCCAGGAAGAATCATGAGAATCGCCTCATGAACTGCAACAGCGACGTCGGCTTTTCCAAGCGACTCTTCAAAGCGCGCGTACTGGAGGCGAATCTCTGGGGAGTCGGTGAAAACGAATACGCTGCTTGCCCGCTGGTAGATGTTGCGTACTTCTTCATTGCGAGTGTGCTCATTCAGATGACTTTGGCCTCTCATCCAGCGGGCGTAGCGAAACCAGAACTCATCATAATTGGCGGCAGTCACCAGACAGCGCTCGTATAGAAAGCGGGTACGGTCGTAATTGTTCGGCTCTGACTCTTCAAAGTCGAGGTACTTGTTCCAATTGGCAAGTTGTGGCTCGTCGAGCTCGGTGACGTGATAGTAAGGGCGCTTGATTTCTTGCTCAAAGGTCCAACGAGTTGAAGTCTCGTGTTGTGTGCGGTGGAAGATCTCAAGAAGGTAGGCATCGACGCGCGTGCGTAGTTCACGCTCAGTCTCAGTGGCATTCATCGGTCTCTGTTCGCTCACGTGGACCACTTCCTCGTTGATCCGGGCGATCACTTCGGCGGGCGCAATGTCGGTGATGGGCCGCCTTTCCGACATGGTGCGGAATCGCTCGAAGTAACGAGCATATTGATGCAAGGGGATGCGGATGATGCGTGCGAGAATTGCAAAGATCTTGTCGTGTGATTCCAGGCGCTCTTCGAACTCGAGATACTTGTCCCAAAATGGGTGGGCGAGAAAGTCGAGGCCAACACTGGCTGCGGCTCGTTCAAAGAGTCTAGAGACATCATGTTAGCTAACTTCAAGTGCTTGCTGGGAATGGAAAGGGTGCAAACAGGGCAGGGTGGGCGCGAACATGTAGATCGCAAGTCCGTCAGCAAAGTCTGATGCGATGACTGGAGGCAAAGCGTGATGTTTTCGCCAATAATGACAAGAAGCAAACAGGCGTCTTCAGCAAGACTCGTGGTGTTTTGAGCGCGCGAAGCAGTGGTGGGTAGTAGTTGGTCTGATGAGTAGACGTAAGACTCTGGCAAAACAGCCCAGCCAAGCTCCGTGGCAGATTGTTGGAGGATCTCTCACCAAGCACTGTGCATGATCGCACAAAGTTCAAGGTCCCACCAATCCGGGCACGGTGTTGACGCTGGAGGTAGATGTGTTATGGGCAAGGAAGGAAAAGGATTGTGGTGCCCGTGAGACAACTTACTCTCTCGTAACGTCTGCGTCGTGGCTGGTCTCGACCTTGAAGGCGCAGTAGTTGGCCCAGATATCGACAGAGACGCCGATGCTAGCGACGCCGCGCTCGTAGACCTAAATATCATTCATCAGCGGTGCCCGCGCATCGCCAATCTTGTGGTTGTCTTACCATCTCTGCTGCCTCCGGTCCACCAATCGAAAACTCGAGGTCCGCATATTTCTTCCAGTATCCGAAGAAGAGGGGAAATCGAGCGAGAAAGCGGTCGTAGGTATCTCGAGTCGCCGCGATGGCTTGTGGGGAAGAGTTTCTGTTCAGGCCGCCTTCTTGCGACTCGGCGGCGCGCACGAGTTTCTCCCAGTTGTCGAACTCTTCGGGTTGTGCGAGCTGCAGGTATGTCAGTAACAGTTGTGCGCTGAGGCCATGCGCAAGAATCTCTCACCACTTGGTCGTTCAGCTTTTGCAGCTCCAGGTCATCGGAGTAGCTGAAGTCCGCCATGGCGGGTGGAGGTCAGATGCGCTGCGATGTCGCAAAGCTAGAAGCGGTTCACAGGGAGTTAGCTTTCGAGTCCGGCCAAGAGCAAGATCCGCGCAGTGAACATGTGGCAGTCGTGTGTGGCAGTCGTGTGTGGTGTGGTGGTCGCATGAAGTGGAGGTCGTAGGTTGTGAAGAAAGCCCGGAGCTCGAAGTTGCTGACCTCAAAAACTCGGCTTAGTCATCGCGTCAGTCCACTGTAAGCTGATATGAGACAACTTACCTTGCCTTGCTTGGATCGCGAAGACAGGAGCTAGAGGTGAGGAGTCGTCCGATTAGCAAGAATCGAACCACATCCAACGTGAACAAATCCGAACGACAAGGCACTTCAACTCAGCATCAAGAAGAATCAGATTGCATCAAAATGGTATCTTAAGTATGAACGAAACATAAAAGCACTGGACTCGGCACAACTTCCAACCACATTCGCATCAGATCAGATCAGATCAGTCCCATCGAAACATGCCCCCAGCCGCGTAGCCTTCAGAAATCTTCATTCCCACATCGCATGCAACTCGCAATCACCATGTCAAATCCCAAGTCCTTGACCCAGCAGATCCTCAATGCATGGCAAATCTTTGCCCAACAAGAGCCCAGAACGCCAGCGCTCGCGTTCCAAGCAATCGCTCCAAAATCGCAATCCCATATCAAAGAAGAAGCAAATCAAGAAAAGTTTGAGGACATGAAAGACCCGCGCAATATCCACGGGAGGAAAACCATGTCCTCGCCAAAGGGGGGTGAAAATCGGTTTCCAAGAAGTGTGTCGTCGTCTTCTTCTTCTTCCTCATCATCATCATCGTCGTCGTCGTCGTCGTCGTCGGGTTGCCATTGTCTCTCTCTTCACACTTCACATTACCACACAAGCCGCCTCCTCCGCCTTCTTCGCCGAGCCATTGACGGCCGACTTTCTCGGCTTCGAGACCTCGGGAGCCACAATGACCACTCCACTATCCCCCGTCCCCGTCCTGGCCACTCCCGCCCGACTCGACCTCCTGCCCGAAGAAGAAACAACACTCGCCGCACCACCACCACCAGTACTGGCACCACTCCCACCACCCGACGACACGACTCTTGGAAAACCTCCCCCTTCAAGTTTTTCATCACCTTTTTTTGACGACCCTCCATTCGTCCTGGCTCCTAAATTTCCCCCTGCCAACCACGCGGCGAGACCGCTGATTTCTTTGCCTCGCTTCACACCGCTCTTGGACTTGCTCTTGTCTTTGGTCTTTCCCCCACCACCTCCCCCGACATCCATGACAAAACCAGGAGGTAGACCACCGCCGAGTCCTCCAAACGGATCACCAAACGGAGGACCACCCCCAACCCCACCAGGAGGACCGGGCATGACATTGACAACGTGATCGGGTGAGGCTGGTTTCTTGCCTTTCGACTTGCCAGACTTGTCTTTGCCCGCCTTGGGCTTCTTGCCGCCGTGCGGGTCGTGCATGTGAACGTCTCCCGGGTACATTCCGAAATCGCCCAACGCGTGAATAAGGTCATCAGGCGAAGGCTTCTCCTCCACCGGCCACATGTGCATGGTGATTTCCCAGTCCGGCTGGACCACCGACTCCCACACCTGCGGGAGAATGATCTCGCCATCCGCACCGGTGAGGTCGTAGTGGCCGGCGTGGACTTGATCACCAATCTGATCGATGTGCATGAATGCCTGCTTGATGAGCGTTTCCATGCCCTTCCAAGTCTTGCAGATGTGCCAGGGAAATGAGAACTTCCGTCCGATGGCGTCCTTGAATTTGATCGGCGGTTTGAGAGAGTCCGGCGTGGGTTTGGCCTTGTCAATCTCCTCCTGCAGAGCCTTCTTCGCAGCTTCGGACTCTGTCTTGGCCTTTTCGACTTCTGCGAGCTTTTTCTCGTGCTCTTCCTTGGTCTTTTTCGCCTCGGCTTTGGCCTTATCTTCGGCGTCTTCTTTCGCCCGTTTTCGCGCATCGTCAAGTTCCTGCTTGCGACGCTTTTCTTCCTCGATGCGTTCCTTCTCCGCCTTCTTCGCTGCAGCATCAGCCTCACGCTCTGCCAACCATGCCTGCTCGACCTTGGCACGAGCAGCCTTGTGCTCTTCCAGAGCATCCTTCAGACGTTTGATCTCGTCGCTGCTCGCGGCCGTCTTGGAATCGTCGTCTTTCGTCTTCGCCTTCAACAGCTCTTGGATTTCCTTGATGGCTTGGCTCTCAACCGTCTCTTTCGGAGCTTCTTTGGGGGCTTCTTTGGGAGCTTCTTTCGGAGGCGGCGAAGCTGCTGGGGGAGGTGGTGGAGACCACGCATGAGGATGCATGGGATGTCCATACGGAGGATAGCCTGGCATTCCGGGGTATACACCATATGGAGGCATGCCTGCTTGCGGGTGGTATGGCGCCATCATTTCCGATCCATAAGGTGCCGGCGCTGCAGCGAAGCTTTGCGGGCGCTGTCGAGGTGGAGGTGGGCCCATCGCTTCCTGCGGAAAGTATCCGCCGCTGTCCTGCGAGCTAATCGGCGAGAATGGGTTCTGCTGCGGAGGAGTGTGAGAGAATGGATTTGGCTGCGGATATCCAAACGGGTCGTGTCGCATGTGAACTAGCGCTTGTGGAGGTGGGGCGTAAGGGTCGGGGTATGGCGCCCCAGCAGAGGTCATACTCGGAGGGTAGCCACCATGGCCACCATGGCTCTGCGCCGGCACATGTCTGTAGCCGGAGGGAGGAGGATAGCCGGCGCGAGGGTGGCCATGGTGGTGGTAGTAGTCGTCCGCAGACGCCACGGTGCTGGAGGACTCGTCGGAGGGAATGCGATGCGTCGAGCTGCGGTGCGGTCTATGGCTAGACTCGCGCCGGACGGGTTGTGTGCGACGACCCGAGTGTCTGCGTGGCGGTGGTTCTTCTCTTTCTACGCGATCCGGTCTTCGCGACGACGAGTGCCGGGAGGATGAATGGCGAGACGGTGCGGGTCGGGCTTCAACGGTGTGTCGACGAGAGGCGGCGGTGGGTTGTCGCGATCGGGAGGCCGAATCGGACGGGTCAATGTCGTCCTCAATCTCGTCGATCTCCGACCAGCTTTCCTCGCTGGAGAGGCTGCGACTGGAAATGCGCGAGCGGCGAACGCTGCCGCTGGACGAGGTGCGTTCGCTGCGGTCGGGATAGACGTGCACGACGCGCTCGGAGCCGGAGGTGACGGTGAAAGTGGCACTGCGATCCCGCGGCATGTCAGTGGGATTCGGGCATGTTCGTGTTCATGAGGGTGCCATGTGATCTGTGTGGTGTGGAATGGATTGATCGATTGGATGAAGTGGGATGTGCCAACGCGGAGGAGGGGCAAAGCTCGGAATGGCGGTGTTGAAGTTGGGCAGCGATGCCTGGACAGGATGGATGATGTAGGAAATTAAACTCACGGCATCGGGCGCAGAAACTTGCTGGCGGGCAGAGTCCGACCTTCAATCCTGTCTTTGCTGCGAGATCAATGTCGACGTTCAAGATCCGTACAGAAATCGACGGGCGCGAGAGCGGTGGAGGTTGTATGTAGTAGTAGTAGTAGTAGTAGTAGTAGTAGTATGTCAATCGCAATGATCGAATGACGGATGAGGGTTGCGATTCGCGTCCAAGGCGTCTCCAGGGCAATCGAATCTAGTTCTAAGGGACGAATGGCGTGAATGAGACCCGAATTTCCACAACGGTCGGCCAGGCTTCTCCCAGACAGACTTTCTGCCCAGGAAATTCTCCGTGTCACCGAGCAATCGGAATCCTGGTGGAGCAGACCGAGTGATGTATGATGCCGACGATGGTGTAACGACGTCGTAGTCTGTAGACAGAGACAGACCGATGGACGATGCGCTGGTGAGGGGGAACGACGATATGGCGGCAATCGAGTGCAAGGATGATGCCTGGCTATACCGGAAACTCTAGGACGAGGTATCGTTGCGTGTGGAGGGCGCACTCTCTGACACGCTCTTCTGCGATATTGCGATCCGGTCGGAATTGGCGGCGGTCGGCGGGCGCTGATGAGAGGTCGAGATACGCGCTGCGCTGCTGGACAGAGGTCGAAGATGACGATCGTCAATGGATGTCGACGTCGATGTCGTTCGTAGTGATGAGTGGTGAGGATGATGGACAACAGGAAACATGGACCGCGCCACGGGGAAGATGTTTGTCTGCACCTCCTCGCTGTGCTGTCCTCTCCTCTCCTCCCTCCCTCGCTCCCTCCTCCACTGACGCTCTCTGCACCACCTCAGGCGTAGGGTGTGAGACGATGCACGGTCCCGGTGTGTGAGGTATCGCGGCAACCGGCGGTTCGGAATGAACGGTCCGCAGGGCGATGGGAAGGAAAAGAACAATGACTCTCCGCCCCGCGCACAACGACGACGACAAGAGTCTTCGCTGTCACCGAGAGTTGAGCAATGAAGAACGCTGCAGACTGGAACGTCAGCCCTTCCTCAACAGTCACTCACTCATCAATGATCCTCCGCGGCGACAAAGAGAATGGTTGAAAAAGTGCTGCACTGCACAGCGGCCCAAATGTCCCGACGTCGGGCCAGTCCACTGACATGCGGCACACTATATCGTCACTGCGCGGCTACGTGCTGCGGAGAAGAGTCTAGCAGCAGCCGCGAAGACACCATCTTCGTTCGCACGAGCAGTCTTCACTCCAGCTCGTCCTAACTGATGAACGTTGCGGTTGTACTTGGTCCTCACGCTGTGAAAACCAAGTTCTCACGGCCGCAACAGCCAGGTTCTCTTTGCCTACCGGATGAAGACTTGGGCGCCGACGACTCGTCAGCATCGTCTTCGACTGCAGGCATCCAGCCCAATGGCCAGTCCGTCGGAGCGACGGTGCATCTCAACCCACCGTGCGCTGTCGACTTAGACGAGGGTTTGTGGTGACCATTAAACGATGGTGAGGCGCTCGATATAGCAAACCACACTACTCCCTGCGAGACGGCATTGTGCTCGTGCGAGGTACGGACGGGCAAGGAAAGACGCGAAGAAAGCAAGCGAGCGGGTAAGACGGCGATGCCGGACGTGGTGTCACATTGGTCACCGTAAATTTATTGCGGCGGTCTGATCTCATGCATCATTGAATCTAATTCCATCTTTGGCACGTCGCAGCAATATGTGTACTCGCCGGCACTCGCCCTTGTCTGTCAGCAAGACAGCAAGAATAGAATACAGCAAAGCCACCCTCTCTTCATCATACATCTTCGTCGCCTACCCATCCAAACTCTCCGCCTCCTCTCTCACGTAGCGTCCGCGTAGCGAACTCCTGCCACTCTGCTGCGGACGTCTCTCCCGCATCGTGCACTACTTGTTCGGTCTGAACTTCAGTCTCCACGGCTTCTCCTGGATCTTGCCAGTCAGCCGTCAAAGTCGCGGCGGTATCGAAGTCCTCGACCGTGCTACGATCCACGACTCGTCTGAGCGCGGCGAAAATGCCGATGTCGATTACCGCGTGCAGAGCTAGGCAAAGACCGATGCGGGAGGCGTATGCCATGACGTCCCGCAGGCTCAACGCATCGAGTCGAGGGAGGATCTTCAACGACGTGGCCGAGCCAAGTGCATGGCCTCGGAGACGGTAGAAGGACACAGCGACGCCGCGCAGCAACATTGCTTCGAGGGGCAAGCTGAACAGATTCGCAGTCCAGGATGCGATGGATTCGTTGAGAAAGCCGGGCAGCACGAGCGGCAATGAACGGCTATCAACAGAAGGAGTAATGGCCAATTCTCTTCTTCGTCTTCCCTCGAGATCTTCAGTACCGCGGCGCTGTAGCGGCGTTGGTCGATGCTGAATGCCTCTCCCGCGAAAACCAGCCCAGTGTAGGATCCCACGACGGAAAGACCAATTCTTGTACAGAACCCATCCAAGAGGATCATCTAGGAGGCCAGGCTTGGGCGTGAGGCTCGGAACAGCGGTGAGGGATGGGGTGCGGAACGAGGTGAGAGATGTGGCAAATGGAAGGCGTTCTTCATCGCCAATGTCATCGTCGAAGGGATCGGGCTGCAGCATGCGGCGAGTGAGTAGCATAATCGCTGGTGGGGAGATCAGGCGAAGTATGACGGACGAAGTGGAAAGAGGCGTCCATCCAACAGCGTGGAACGAGACCGGCGAGAAAGGCGAGGAGAAGGACCAGGAAGGGAAAAGTGGGAGCGCCGGAGTCAGGCCAAGACGTTGAGTGACCGTGTGGAAGTCCATGGGGAGGAAAACTATGTCGATGGCCAATAGCGCGGCTTCGAAAAGGAAGGAGATGGCGGTATGGAGCTTTCGCGCGGTCTTGCGGGGAAGGCGTGAGCTGGTGATGCGAGTCTGCACGCGACCAGCAACATGTTCTGCGGCGATGAACAATGGAACTCGGAGGAAGACGTATGATATTAAATCGCCGAGGGCAGGAAAAGCGGTGGCCAGGCGGAGGCGGAGTGTCGGGGCGTTGATGATCAAACGCACCTCCGTCACAAGTATGGTGGACAACGAGATGGCTGTCGGATAAAGGCCGACCAGCAGGCGTTGGAGCAGACCGTCGAGATAAAGATGGGAAAAGAACCGGATGGGCAGGAGCATATAGTCGATGAGTTCGGCACGGTCTTGCTCGCTTGATAGAAGCCTTTGTCGATGCTCGCGGAGGGCAGCACGCTGCTGTTCAGACTGACGGATGCTACGATCCTTGCGTTCGACAACGCCGACGAGAGCAAGGACATCGTTGTGAGCTGCAATCATTGACTTGTTGAACGCCTCCGTTTCGAGATTGATCGGATTGCCTTTGGCGTCGTACTGCTGTACGTAGTGACCAGGTGCAGGTGGATCATCAATGGGATGCGTCGGGAGTTCTGCATCTCCGTCTTCATACACTGAACGGCCCAGGGCCAATCGCGTGAGGTAGTGTTGTCGTCCCATGTTGTGGGGAGGATGATCTCGTCGGCTCCTTGTGTCTGCGCCTCATGGTAATGGTCCTGGTAGGCGCGATATATGGCACATCTCCGCCGTCATCATCTAGCTCGACTTCGCCCTCCTCGGATGCTGTCCACTGAATGTGTCGAGGTGATGTTGACAAGAGCGGAACATAGAGTTCGAAGCAAGAACCGTGTCTTCGGCAAAGCTTCTCGACGCCACACCTTCAGCCACAGGGCACGCGCGAACTCTGGAACTTTTTTCAAGCTCCGATCGACTTTGTCCACGACATTTCACCGTCGCTCCTCTCGCCACCCCTCTCCATGTCGTCCTTCTTCACTCTTCCCGCCTCGCAGCGGAAGAGAAAGCGACCCGAGAACAAATCCACCGCACCCCGGTCGAAGTCGCAAAAAGAAGGCAAACCTCGCCCATCACGAGACGAATCCATCTCAGGTAGCGATGTGTCCGACGACGAGGTTTTCCGAGACGATGGCCCAGCGCAATCTTCATCTGACGAGGATGAGGAGTTTTTCGACGAAGACCCAGCTGCAAAACGAATTCGCCTAGCTGAACAATATCTCGCCAACACCCGCAAGGAAGTCGAGGAAGAAGTCGGATTTGATGCGAAAGATGTGGATCAGGAGAATTTACGACGGCGCATGGGAGACAGGTTGAAGGAGGATACCGCCGAGACGAAGGGAAAGCTATACCGCTGGATTGCCTCCGACTTTGACTGGAGCAAAGCAACGAGATCACAATTTCGACATCACCAAAAGCCCCTCACAGGCATCGCTGTTGCCGCTGGCTTCGCATACACTGTCGGTAAGGATTCAATCCTTGTCAAGTGGAAGTTGACCTCTCCTCCCTCCGCCGATGACCCTCCGAACCGCTCTCGAAAACCCACGAAACTGCTCGTCTCCCGACCCTTCGCCAAACCGACTACCAGTTCCAACGCACTCCGCCACACCTCCGCAATCCGATGTATAGCTGCTTCACAGGACGGCAAGTTTGTCGCCACGGGTGCGACAGACTCCTCTCTGATCGTTTGGGATGCTCAAACCCTCAAGCCACTCAAACTCTTCCCTCACCACCGTGACGCCGTCCTGTCTCTCGCCTTCCGCCGCGGCACGAATCAGCTCTTCTCCGCCTCTCGGGATCGTACAGTCAAGATTTGGTCTTTGGACGAGCTCGCATACGTGGATACACTCTTTGGACATCAAGACGAGGTTGTGGATGTCTCTGCTCTGGCTGAAGAGATTTGCTTCACAGTCGGTGCCCGCGATCGCACTGCTCGTTTATGGAAAGTCGTGGAAGAGACGCAACTAGTGTTTCGAGGTGGTGGAGCTCCACGACATGTCAACCCGTACGACTCACGGCCTCTATCACACGAGGGCTCACTCGACCGAGTAGCGTGTATCGACAATGAGATTTTTGTCACGGGAGCGGATAATGGTTCAATAGCGTTGTGGAATGTGCATAAGAAGAAGCCGGTCCATATCATTCCTCTGGCGCATGGTCTTGATCCGCCTCCTGCATTGGACGAGATCTCAGCGGAGGAGTTCCCGGAGGAGAAGGAGAGGGGCAAGCCAAAGGCGAGATGGATTACAGCTTTGCGAACGATCCCCTTTTCAGACGTGTTTGTGAGTGGCAGTTGGGATGGTTTCGTTCGAGTCTGGCGGATCAGCAAAGATCGCAGGAAGATCGAGTCATTGGGCAGGATAGGAGTGGGCATCGATGGGAAGGATGTCAAGGCTGGACTTGTGAATGGCGAACGTGAAGCAGCGACGGGTGTTGAAGAAGATGGCGGCGTGGACAAGTCGATACCGGGCATCGTGAACGATCTGGCGATTGTGGACGTTGGTGAGAGAGGGAGGAGTGGAGTCGTCGTGCTCGCGGCTGTGGGTAAGGAACTGAGGGCCGGCAGATGGAAGGTGGACAAGGAGGGCAAGAATTGTGGAATCCTGTTCGAGGTGCCTCGAAGGATAGTTGAGAATGAGGGTGATGCCGAGGTAGAGACGGAGGGGAGTGTACCGGCTAATGGCCATGCTGGGGAGAATGAGGACGGCTTTGAAGGATTCGATTGAGGTTAGGTCGATGTCCATGTACAAGCACCAACTGATCATGGACCTGCAGAACGCCTGTCGTCCGCATTGCCATCCCGCCTCAATTCTCACATCGGAGCACCTTATCCGTCGCTCGCTTGATCGCCGCTGACTTTTCTTTCCAGCCCGGGCCGGATTTTATGACCAGCTGTCTTGTCGACCCTTTGTGTCTGAGAAGTACGTCTCATTGACTCTATGCTCTCAGATGGTGGGCAACCACGGCGACTTCCCCTCAATCGGCTCGCTTTCCTTCTACCCCTTTTGCCGGACAGGTACACTGCGGGAATTGCATGCTTCTGAGATCGCCGAGCGTAGGCGGCTGTAGGGAAGCTATCGAGATTGGGAATTAACGTAGACTCTGCGACTGGTCGGCGATA
Source organism: Zymoseptoria crescenta (assembly GCA_026122155.1). Classification (NCBI taxonomy): domain Eukaryota; kingdom Fungi; phylum Ascomycota; class Dothideomycetes; order Mycosphaerellales; family Mycosphaerellaceae; genus Zymoseptoria; species Zymoseptoria crescenta. The sequence continues at coordinate 51,488 of JALRMM010000114.1, read as the reverse complement.
AATCAAAAAACCATCACATTTCGTGAATGTTGAGTTGTCCACGCAGATGCCAGCGTGAAGGAGAGCATTCTTAGTAACACAGAGCTCAACAATTCGGTTCACCAGCTCGAGAGGAAGCTCAAGGAAAGGGCAACGTCCAGTTTGCGCTGGCTTTGACTTCGGGCCGTTGCGCACGTTGCTGGAGGCTTGTAATGTGTGATGGAATACAGCCGGAGGTTCTGCGCTTGCCACTCGAATGGCCAGCGTGCCCCCTTGTGCATGCTGAAGCGAAATCCGGTCGGTGTCGGCCTCCGATGCTTGATCGAATGGACGAGCTGGCGAGGAGACTCGCGCTGCAGACGTTCTCTGGGCTGCCCTCCGGCTCGCATGTACGCGCTTCGAGATGCGGTGCTGTGTCGTGCTGTGGTATCTGTGTCGATCTTGTGCGCTGGATGTGAGGATATCGGTCGCGGTCAAACGAGCATTCCGATCAATCTGCCTAGCAGAGCGCTTTGAAGGAGTCTCTCGAGTCGGCGCCATGATCTCACACACAGCTTGCGTAAGAAAGGCGCCGGGTCTGGCAATGTTGTGGTTGGCAGCGCTTGTGTGCGAGGAGTGTTTCGAAGTGCTGGCCTGCTGCTGGCTTTTAGATGCAGGTGAAGAGGAGAGAGATCGAGATGGGAAACGCAAATACGAGGAAAAGAAAGTGATGAGCGAAGGATTTTGGACGAGACGGGTTCTGCGCGGGCCGTCCCGAAAGTGGTAAGTGAATGTCAGACGAATCTGGCAGGCGTGGCCGAACAGTGTGACAACATCCCAGCAGTTGTCGTGTACCCACGGGTCAAGCTACTGTGATCTCCTCCATCCAGCCTTGACTGTTCCGGTAAAGCGTGTCAGTCGATCACACTGCCTGGATCCCAATTTCTCAAGCCATCAACAAAGCAGTTTAGAGCAGCTTGGCAGCCAGCGCAACATGCATTGTTCCTGGAGAATGCACAGCAGAAGATGCTCGAAGCATTCTTTGATCACAAGCTGACACGACACAATGCATTCAGGCTGCTCCATTGTCGGTTTCTCCTCGTATCACAAAGCGCAAGAGAAGTTGAACAATGCCTTGTTCCAAGACCTTCGAAATATCAACAATGCACTTGTGCAGGCTCATACGACACGAGAGGAAGCATTAAAGTACCGTTCATCACTCACCTTAGAATCAACCACTTCTCTCAGACTTCAGTATCCAGACTCCAAATCAGACGATTCTCAACACGCTTGCTTGACGCAGACAAACGAGACTCATCTGACTTGGAATCAACTGACCTCAAACAGACTCAGACTCAGCCTCCGCCCAGCAACCAGCAACAAGCAACCACCAACCACCAACATGTCCGACACCTGCCGCATCTGCAAGCAGAACATTAGTGACTGCTCGTGTGCCGTCAAGATGGCCCACGACACCTGTCCCATTTGCCGCCAGAACATCAGCGACTGCTGCTGCGCAGTAAAGAACAAGCTAGCCTCCGATACTTGCCCCATCTGCCGCCAGAACATTAGCGACTGCTGCTGTGCGGTGAAGAACAAGCTTGCGTCTGACACTTGTCCGATCTGCCGCCAGAACATCAGCGATTGCTGCTGCGCCGTCAAGAACCGCTACCTGGCCTACGACACCTGCCCAATCTGCCGCCAGAACATCAGCGATTGCTGCTGTGCGGTCAAGAATGGTCTCCAGTACGGCCATGGATTTGCGGGGCTGGGAGGATGCTGGGTTGCGGTCTACTGATTGAGTGACTTGGTTTTGCTTTTATGCGCGGTCAGTGCGTTGTGCAGTCTGCTCCGTCTGTACAGCTAGGAGCTCCTGGTAGCACTGGCTGGAATACGGGAGTTGGAGCAAGGTGAGCTAGAATTCTGCTCTGTGAAGTAGTCTTAGCGATCAACTACAATGAAAGAAAGTGTTTTCAACTCAATGTCCATGTCTCGTTCATACCAAGTGCACATCCGAGCCTGATCATTGGAGACCTCAACGCAATGTTTTCCGTCAAATCCGTAGTAATCTGACAGCTCAACGCGTGTCCATTGTCCCATCGTCGTGCCCAGGAATCGACAAGAATCTCTTTGTCAAACTGACAGTGCTCGCCTCTCGTCCAAGTGCTTGGCAACACCATCCTCTTGTGCCATCGATGTCGTAATGTTCCTGTATCAAAACCTGCTGCCTGGATACCTTTGTCCTCATGTTCGTCAACCGAGTCCTCCTGAACCCATGACAGTATCCAGTCGATCCTTTCGGCATTAGTACTACTCTTGATGCGCAGGGCGTGACAAGAGGGGCAGGCTGAAATCTCCAGTAGACCTCGATCCCGCCAACAGCGAAGCGCACGGATGACTTGCTGGGTCTCTGGTTCTCTCGTCGTCTGACAGATCTTGGTAATCGTCGCATAGTCGAGCTTAGCGCAGACTCTCCTTGGGCTGTGGAGAGTGCATTCGACAAGAAGCCTCCGCAAAGCCTCCGCCCTGTTTGCCTTGTACACCGCCTCGCATACGAAAAGGGTATGCTCGTCAAGATTCCGGGATGGCTGAGGCCTAGTCAACGCAATTCTCCAGCCTGTGCGCCTGTCCAACGTGCGATCTGGGGAGTCGACGTTCTTGTAGCGCTTGCTTGCCACGAATTCGCCGCTATCATGAATATCCACGTCGAGCATGACAACGATATGACGTTCCGCGGAAGAGCCGGGATCCCGGACCCAGAATTTCTCTTTGTAGATGACGTTGCAAAGCAGATGGAAGTCAGCGTTCGTGCCGCCAGTGACCTTCGTGCTTGAGAGGTGATGAGCGTTGGGGCTGAACTCGAAGGTGTTCATTCCAAAGTAGAGAGGAGTGACAAGTCTTTGATGGACTGGCAAACGCCGAGAATGGGTGGCAGACGATTCTGTTTGATCACTGCATCTTCGAAATCATACGTGTCGGTGTGAACGATCGTGCCAGCGTCCGATAACTTGGCCGGTACTGGAAGTTTGCGGACGACCACGGATGCGTAAGTTTGATTCTGGAGTTCAGCGGGCAGACCGAGAAGACTGCATCATCGCATCTCGCCGGCTTGGCAATGCTAAAGCGCAGTGTTGGCAGGCATCTGACGGTGCGCACACTTCGCACTTACCCTTCCTCGCCATCTCTACTGTCTGCTTCCTCAGGTCCGTCAGGAATGACTGGCTTGCAGGGAGCCTCTTCGGACTCTGCGCCTCTCATGCCTGTCGCTCCATGTTCTCGAGACTTCTTCGAGGTTGCTCGCTGTCGAGATCTTTTGGTTGCGGGCCTTTTGTTGATGCTGCCATTGTGAACATGACGCTGCGCTTGATTCGATGGCCGGAGCCTCGGGATCTGCGCTTTTTCTTTCTTGTCCATAGACTGCTGCCGCGTGCGCGCCATGCTGCTCATCAGTCCAGCCGACGGCGCAAAGTTGTGAATCTTTTGTCGAGTCTCGGGATTTTGAAGAACATGTCGAGTCGGAGAGGAAGAAGAACCGGTCGCCGCGCGAAGCCGGGCCCGGGAGCGGAAGGGACGCTTAGCTCCGCTTACTCTCCGAGGACTGTGAGTGTAAGTGAATAGCAAAAGATGCTGCCGGGTAATGACATCGTTTGCCTTGCAGTCTACAGACTGCCAAATCTAATCAGTGTGTGTAGATAGATCCAGTTGTATCGACTTGCGAGTGTATAGTGGAGGCAGGGGAGGTATGGAAAACTATTCCGTGGAACGATAAAACGGTCAATCCAGTCCCTCGCCACCGCTGTTTGCTTCAGTGTCATCTGTAATACTCATGTCTTTGGGGATTGAGGTTTGCTGTTGCAGCAAGCTGCTCCGAAGATCATTTGGCGAGTGATAGACGTCGTTGATATCAGAACCCCGTCCACTAGTACCGTTACAATTCCATTCACATCTCCTTACCCTTCGGCACCTTCTCGTAAGCCGCCTTGATCTCCTCCAGAGCGGAGACATTCTCCAACCACTTCTTCGTGCTCGGGTAGCTGTCCAAGCTCAAACCGGCGAAGCTGTGCTGGTACACCCAGGGGTAAAAGTGCAAGTCCACGGCAGTCGGCGTTGAACCCGGCAGGATGTATTGGTCGCCGGTCTTCTTGATCTGAGCGTCCAGGACGCCGAAGCAGCGGTATGCTTGCTCTTCGTAGCGGTTCAGTGCGTCCTCGTTCTTGGAGGAGTGGTAATGGCGGAACCAGTTGACTTGGCCTGCGAGGTGTTGGATTATCGAATTTCGAGGGGAAGGTCAGCTGGCATACCCATCATCGGTGCCAAAGTGCTCAAGAGGAAGTACTCCCACTTCTCAAAGTCCACACGGTCCTGCTCGGAGCTCCCGCGCGGGCCGAGCTTGTTCTCTTTGTCGTACACCCTCAAGAGGTAGTTCATCACGGCACCGCTCTCCCAGCTGGTGACGCCAGTGTTTGGGTCTTCCAGAGCCGGGACGCGGCCATTCTCGTTGATCTTCAGGAAGTCTGGCCCTTTGACGCCGTTGGCCGCATCGCCGAATTGCCAGAGCTTGACCTCGTAGGGGAGGTTGAGAAATTCGAGAGCGGCGGCGATTTTGTACGGGTTGGGACCCGTGCCATGGGCATGGAGGACGAGAGGCTTGAGGTTGGAAGACATGATTATGAGGCGGTTGGAGGTGATTGTTTCAGGGAAGATATTCGACGGGGTGAGGTGAGATGAGGTGAGGTGCCTGCTGCGTAGAATATTGCGTCATAAGCTGGGGGGGAGCTCCCGTCAGGAGCTCCCTCCCCCCTCCCCCTCCCCACCTGCAATCGAGGAAACATTGATGGTCACAAAACCCCGGGCGGGAGCGTCGTCGGAGATCATGCGCCGTCCGGAGGATTCTATACATTCCGGCTATCCACTCGACTTCATGCTCTCACATGAGTGGAGGGAGCCCATGTTCGACGAGCTGCCGTGTGCATGCGTTCCAATGAGCTGCGGTTGGCGGAGATCATCCCGTCGGGGACCTCATCCAGCCGCTCATCTCCCATTATCCGCGAAGAACCGTGATGAACGCCGGTTCGCTGTGCGATGCATCCGCTGGTCCAGGGGTTCCATCCTACCTCTTGCCGTTCCCATGCTCGTGATCCGTCGCGGCGCATTCGCGTTCCACTCGCTCCCCCAGCTAGCACTTTCAATACATCTCTTCCAACGACATCGGTTGGTCAAACCTCCCAATCCTCCATACCAATCCTCCATCACGCATGACAGGACCACGCAGCGTCCCAACCCGTCTCTCTCATCGATACCCTCCCATCGCACCCTGCGGCACTCCAATCATCTGCGGCACACCCATCATCATCCCCTGCGACACCTGCTGTCCAGCTCCCATCGACGCCTGACCCTGTCCTGGCACTTGCCCACCTCTCGCAAACATACCCACCAATTTCCTCCCCACGCCCGGCTCCAACTCCGTCCCATCCCTCGCAATCTTCACCTCGCGACTCGCATTCCACGGATTCCTCAACCCTCTCGTCCGGTAAAAAGGCAGCCTATTCGTCGACAGCCATTCGATCTCAAATTGTCGCCCCCAATTCTGTCCCGCTGTAGCTCCCGCTCCCGTCTGCTTCTCACTGTCTTGCCGTGCCTCCTCGCTGTCTTCCGGGTGCTCCGCCTCCCAGAAAATCGTCCCGCGCGCGGAGTCGTCGATGATTCGTCCTTTGGGCGCGGTCGGGGTAGCGGGTGTAGGGATGGACTGTGGAGACGCGCTGGAGGAGTCGGCGGACGTCGTCCCAGCGGCTCCATCCTGCTCCGCGGGTCCTGAAGCGGGCGTCTCGTTCATGCGTACCGCCTCCCCGCTGATCTTGCTCGCCATCCGGGCGTATCCGAAGTACTCGCCAGACTTGTTCGCGGAGAAGATGAGATAGACATTATCGGCTTGTTCGTATGCTCGGTTGAGAATCTCTTCGTTGTGCGACTGAGTCGCCCAGATGCCGTTTCGTACGGACGCTTCGAGGTCCTGAGCGGTTAGTGATTTGACGATGAAGTACTTCTCGGGAACTTTGTCGTCGGATGCGGGAGGTGGTCCGGAGGGAGATTCAGTCGTGGACGGCGATGTGGCGCCAGTACTGTTGTTGGATCGAGAGCGGGCGATTGTCGGGCTGAGAAGGTCATCGGACTGAGCGGTATCAGGTGTGGTAATCTCGGGCGTGGGACCACTCTCGGGAGTGACAGAGAGGGTGCCGGAAGGAGAAGGTGAGAGAGAGTCGTTGGTGACGGGAGTCGTGGAGGACGCTGTGGCGCCGCGGCGGAGACGACAGACGAGACGAACGCCGTGGAAGCGGGAGTCGTGGAAGCGGGTCATGGCGGCGACGCAAGCGGCTTCGGAACGGTAATTGACAAACGCGCAGTTGGATTTGGCGATGAGGAAGACACTTTCTATGTCTTTCGTTGCGTCGCGGGAGAAGTGATCCTTCAGATCAGTGACCTGTGCTGCTGGTGGAAGATTACCCACCCAGAGCGCATGGCCGGATTGTTTTGGTTTGCGAGGTGGTCCGCGCGGGAAGTTTGGAATTGGTGCGTTGTCTGCTGATGATTGGCGTGCGAATGGGGCTGCGAGGATGTGAGTAGCTGCTTCTCGAGCCACGACAGTTTCGATCTTACCCATATCCGTGGGCATATTCGGCATGCCTGGCATGATCGGCGTGAATTGTGAAGCATAGCGAGGGTCAATCGGGGAGAACTGTGATGAACTCATGCCGTATCCGTAGGGATCAATTGGAGAGTACTGCACGGGCTGCTGCATTTGATACGCCTGTGGACGCTGCATGCTCTGACCCGCAGCAAATTGAGCTCCGAGATACTGCTGCTGCTGTGCTCTGGCAATCGAGGCAGGGTCCATGAACTGAGGTGTTCGTTGAGAAGTGTATTGCATGGTCGAGTACAGGTTGGCTGAGGCGTCCTGGTAGCCTCGTCCGCCTTGTGGAAGTGCTCCCGCCAGGAGAGACATGTCGAAGGGTTGCTGTACATTTTGACCATATCCTTGAGGTTGCTGCTGCTGGGAAAGGTATTCCAATTGAGATTGAAATGGAGGTCTTGCACAATCAGCCAAGTGCGACAGGAGATGCTGCCAATCACAAGCTTACATGGGCTGCGTTTGGTTTGAATAGTGCTGTTGCTGTTGCTGCTGGTGGTGTGGGTGCGTGTGCTGCTGTTGCTGTTGCTGTTGCGAAGTCGTAGGACTACCCGGATGGGATGTGTTGTCGTCGCCCATTGCTTGCATATGTTTGGAGGGTCCGAGGACTGATTTGTTTGATAAAGACAGAGATGGAAGCCAGTTAGGAGGAAAGATCCGCGAAGGAAGACGACCAACTGGAATGCAATTGTATCAGTCAATGAAAATCAAGAGCGAGTCGAAATGGAGTCGTAAGCTGTGTATGGGTAGCCGATCTGATGATGTCCGAGACGATGATTCCGGGAGACGACATTGGAAGCGCGATCTAGAACATGAGAAAGATGGACCCACCCGAGTAGCAGACGAGTCCCTTGGGCGAGAGGCTGTGCAGATGTGCGGGACCAAGCGAAATAGAACAAAGGAAGAAGAGTGTGGGATGGGTTGGGCACGAATGAGATAGGCCAGGTCAAGCTCGACACGGAAACTGCCACACTGTAACGCAGCGACCGGATAGGTGGTCGCTCGCAGGGTCAGCATCGCAGGAACACCGGCCTAGCGTATTGACACGAACAGTGGTAGGCATATACGCCACACTGGAAAAGCGTGGCGGCCGAAGGAACCACGTAGCGGGTACCTCGAGGCTAGAGTAGTGCATCTCGCATGCGAGCAACCCAGGCATGTCCGGCGGTACTGTGCCGATGTACACAAGCCGATGACTAGAGTCTCTGCCGCCAACGATGTGCCGTTCTGAAAAGGACTGAAGAGGCACCGACATACCTTGCTTTGCGTGCCGTCTGGGTCATCGACCGGCGCAGGGGATTCGGGCCAATGATGTTGCTCCGCCCACCGTTCGATGCCCGGAGCAATAATGGACCTTTAGGCGAGGCATCGGAGCTGACAGGAGGCTGCATGGTCCTCCTTTCGATTGCACCTACGGCAGTGGTAATGTCGGAATCTCAACGGCGCCGCTTGCGCATGCCTGGATTTGCCACCGCCCGGCACCACAGGATGTAGCAGAGTCACGCATGGGCACGGACGCAACCCATGCTTGTTGGTCTTTGGAGGGAGTCTCGAGTCTCGGGCTATGCGTGTTCCAACGTGCAGAATGCACATGATTGTGGCGGTATCGGTGAGAGCGAGCGCGTGGCAACGGCGAGGATCAGGCAGCATGGCCCACATGTTTGCCACCCAGAGACCGGGATAAAGTGCAGCTTGGGCACTGCTAGTGGATGATGGCGACGACAGCAGCGAATAGTTCTAGCGGCGCAAGGGAGATCATTCAGTGCGAAGGACGGCGTGCAGTCCGACGTTGCCGTGGGCCTGTGGCATAGTTCCGTTCCCACCCCAGGAGTACGGGTTGTATCCTTGCTCGGCCGTATAGAATGACGAAGAATGCATATAGATCCAACTCGAAGAGGTCGAACCTGCCCTGCCTCACTCGCCACGCCGACGTTGATCACAACTACCTCCGGGTGGTCGCACAGCAGCATCAGCACTACCGACCATCCCACAGGATAGATCAGTGGACCAAGCTCGGCACGATGCTGCCTATGAGAATCGATGATCGGTAGAAGTGCCATTTCGTCGCTCCTGCAGCAAACACAACGTGGTCCGACTCCCGCTCCTAGGCTCCACAGCCCCATTCCTGATATACGCCCATCTCTCTCCTGGACCACTGGAGCCAAGACAGCAAACAGTTTCTCCCACTTGACGACACGTCCCTATCTCGACATGGCACCGGCGGCGTCAGCTCCGTGCAATCGACGAAGCAAGCCACTGCCACATTCATCCTTCGCTGGCTGGTTGCCAGAAGCGGGCGGCGCTCTTTAGCCTCAGCGTCGGGGCCGGGGATATGAAATTATTTCCCATCTGCTACTTGCACTGTCCTCCACCAGGTACGAGTCCAGCGAATCGCCGACTGCTGGTGACCATCGCTGTGGTACTACATCGGCCCGGCGCAGCATGCTCGGGCAGAGCCACATCCGCGCATCCGTCTACACTACATATGCTCCGCAATCTCGAAGACGTTCGATGGGTCACATGTCAGAACGCATACTTCGTACAGCGATTGCTTTCTCCTCGTTCCTTGCAGAACTACTCCTCACTATGCATACTGGAGCAAGGCTTCAAGCCTAAGGATGGGTCGGTTCATCCGTAGCGGCGCACTCGACGACAATCAATGTCTCATCGGCTTCTTTACAGCGACCAGAAGACACCTCAGCGGATTCACATGAGCGCATCAGCCACCGCTAGACTCGAGGCTTCCGGTACCTCCTGCTCCCACTCAAAGTCAATGCCGTGCCGGGCCCGCAAGGCGCTCTGCACGGCCAAGGCCAAAGACAGCCACTCTCCTCAAGATTCGAGCCACTCGGACCGGCATAGCACCTTCCCTTTCGAGGCAAATCTCCTTGATGTCTCTCCAAGCTTTCGGGCGTCTTTAGCAGGAGCTAGAATCGGCAGTCGATTGAATATACAGTATTCCAAATGGCGTGTGTGATGCATCGCTGGGGACACGCACACTGCAGATCTCTACCTCCATGAGGCAATCGACCACGAGGAGCACACCTTCTAAGCACTGTCGATCTCGCGGACTCCGAGCATCACTCTTTGCATGTGACAGACTGGACCACGGCCGTCAAATCATCGCCTGAACATTGGGTCAGATCTCCGTGGGCGTAGAATGAGTCACGACTGTCTGTCCGGCCTCACCCTTTGCCTTGAAGACTCTACCAAGAGTCGCAAGCTCATTCGCAATGAGACTGGCGTCCTTATAGGGAGATAGAAGACGGTGAACCACGCACGATCGATGGACTGTAAGCAACACGGATGCAGTGAAGACGCGAGATCCAATTCAACCATCATATCTTCCCTATGGACGAGCACCCGATGTCTCCAGAACCAACCAGACCTCTCTCCACATAGAGCGAAGTTAAATCCCGCGCAAAGCAACCTCTAAGAAACTCCACCACACGTCCAATGTACTCGCTGCCAAAGAAAGCTTTAACGAAAGTGGTGTCCAGCGTCGAGCAGTTCAGCACGGAAGTGCTAGAACAATCGTATGGACGACAAAGACCGCGGCCAAACAAAACATCAACGACAGTCGCATCTCAGAACGGCCAATCGATTGGGGTGGATCTGGAATGCTGCATTGCGTGAGCGTGCGGCTTTTGCAGACGGCCAATCGAGATGGGACATCACAAACCGACGTCCTTCGAGCTCCGTGTCCGATCTCCAGAGTCTTGCACCAGATGCAAGACTCAGCCGCAGGTGACATTTTCACGCACGAGGCGCGGGAGGCGGCGAGGAATTCTTGACACAACTCGGAAAGTCAATGACATAGTATGGTTCTTCGCATTTCCCAAAGTCCGCGACCACCCCATCGAGGGAGTAGCCTTTGCAAAAGGCTTGAAAAGCGGATTCGCGACGTCAGCAGGTGTCATCGACATCCATAAAAGGACAAGGAATCGTGGCATGCTCCATGCCTTCCATACTTTGGCCACTTACGGGTGCAATCCTGTTTAGTCGCATCAAGATACACCTTGCAAAGGTAATTGCCGTTGGCTGCGCAGAGGCAGTAGTTGAGGCCGCCGCAAGCGGAGCAAGCGGCGAGGAAGAGCGAGGAGATGGTGAAGAGCTGACGGAACATCATGGTGGGTGGTATTGGTGGAGGTGAAGGCTTGTGCTTGGTAGAAGGACCGACCAAGAGGCGAGTGTGTCTTGTGTGAGTAGTGTGTTGTTGATGGAGGGTGGAGTTGAAGAATGATAGGCTCGCCAGGCGAGCAACGCTTATCTATGGTGTCGCCGTTCGCAGCTACAGCAGCTGGCACAGATGAGGAGATCGGAATTGCGCAATGCAGCGGTGAGCGCCGTCCGTCGAATACCGCTCCCAGAGCTGGAAGGAATGAATCGGAGGACCATTTGCAAGGGAACAATTGAAATGAGGCTTGATCAGTGTCTTGACTTCGAGGAGGCATCGAGCAGACGTGAATCCGTCTCGATCGGTGGGCAGCTTTCGGGACTGAGACAAGAAGCTGGCCCTGCCTTCTGGACAATGAACAGCCATGACTCCGATCTGAGGGAATTTGATCTGGCAAGCACAATCTGGGCAGTCCGTTCTGGGAACCTCCATCCGGGTGCAGACATCGGCGGAGTTTCTCAATCCAGTCCACTTCGTATATGACAGAGCCAAGACCACTGCTTGAAGGCGTGCTTGCAAGGGAGAGATCCAATTGAGGTGGAGCTATTGGCCGCCATGACGATCGGCAAAAGTCCAACCCCTATTTCGATTGGCAAGAGAGAGACCTGAAGCTAGAATTCCTACGTCCGCCGGCACGGAAATGATCCAACTGAGGCCTGAGGATGCTGCAACCCTCGCAGCGCCATGACATCGACCTGCAGGCACCCTTCGGTACTACCAGGTAGCCCTGGTTCCAATGCCATAGAAGCCTAATGCCAAGACTGGGAGGCCCGCGTGCAACATCGAAAAGCAGTAATCCGGGCGTGATCATGTTGCTACCATTCCAAGGGAGCTGTGGGCAGCAATATACGAATAGGCGCCGATACTACAGACCATGGACCAAAAGCGGAGCAGTGTGTACCTCCAGCGACAGTATCAACGCTTCCGAGAGAACAAGCACTCGAGAGGTAGTCGGTCACTGCTCGTAGAGGACATCGATTGACTTGTCGTCGGCATAAGCACCACTTCGCATATGCACTCTGCATATTGCTTGTCGAGTGCAGATCTCAAGACATTCGGATCATGTCGGGATCGGAGCCTGCAACACCCGAAGGGGTTTGATGATCTTGTGATCGCGCATCGCCTCCCGCGCCTGGGTATCGTAACTAGCACCTTGCTCCGAGCTCGGTCTAGTACTGCGTCCCTTGTTGCGTGCATCTATCGCCAGGCGAAGTGACGACCTCGAATGGCGTATCTGCGTCGATCCAGGCACCATAGCGGCCGGCAAATTGGGTTCATGGCTACCGCGGCTCTTCCGCAACAGCGGGATCGGATGGATCGGGCCATCCAGGTGGAAGAAAGCAAGCTACTGCAGGTCGGTGTTGTTCGATCCGTCCATGCTTGTTCCATGCGTGACATGCACATTTGCCATGTGTTTGTCCATGTCGATTGCGTGATACTGACCCCTGCAGATTCATGGTTTCTCATAGCTCTTTCGCCTAGGCTTGCAAGAGTAGAGAAGCTGTTGAATCAACAGGAGAACAGAAACAAGCTCCAGCTGCAGGGGATGTCCGATGTCTCCATGGGTGCTCCATGCATGATATGCTTTCGCGCGATCATGGGTCAGGCCCATCGCCGAAAGAAGAAATCACACCTGCAACAAGCCATGCCTTTCAATGCGAAAGATAATCAACACAGAGCTTCTGCACCGACGACAGTCAGTGATGATCGGTCCCGCTGGTTTTGCTGTCAACGAGTCGGGTGAAGGTGGGACCGGACATTGATTGCTTCACTCTCCTGCTACGTCAGCCTTCCTTTACATCTCATGCGATCGATTCCTACTCCCCAGCCATCCCTCGATGGCTCAATGCTATGCTGCAGCTCCCTACAAGTGCCGGTACTAGAGCACCAAATGCTCGACCCCATGAGCAAGATGTCATCATCTCAAGCCGAAGCAAGTTCGAGAAGATGTCAGTACTTACCCGAAGCAGGCAGCGATGTGGTCTGCGACAATGCGCGATATTCCTCTGTGCAGGCCAAGTTGGAAGCGAGTGCTTGTGCTAGCACGCCTTACATTCCTTGTTCCTAGAATGTCCGAGCACGTCAAGCACACTTCTCGGCACGCTGTCGAAGATGCCCCGGACCACTTTGTTCTGGTAGGAGCTCGCGTGCTCAAGATCGAGCTGCCACGACTGGCATAGGAAGCTGCCGCATCCCGAACAAGTCCGCTGCCCATCTCGTCATCACGTAGACTGGACCTTATCCACGCGGGAGTGCTACGTTGAATATTTAAGCATACAAGAGAGACGGGAGTATCGTACTGAGTCATCACGTTCACACCAGTTCGCGGAGACGCTTCACGGACTGGCCTACTTATCGAACTGCAACATCGTGTCGTGCTAGCTCGTTGCTTCGCGAATTGCCAGGTCTCTCATTATGCCAAGAGAGCACCTCGTATCCGATCTGATATGGTTTCGGAACCCATCAAGTGCCTCATCAGACCGATCCCGGACTACTCCCTAAGCTCATACAGCTCAGCGATATCGTGTAACGCCGGATCATGCCATGGCTCTTCGCATCTTCCCCTGTCACGAAGTAGGTTCGGTTCTACAGGCACCTACTGTACTTCACCCATCTCGTGCCGTCACATCGCAGAGGGGCACTCAGTATACAGCATATTGGCGCATCGGAGCGCGAGCATGGAACTCACACCAATCAAGACCTGCCGATGGCTCTGCCTCGCAAGTGAGAGTAGCGCTTCGATGCGGCCAGCGATCGTAGACGAGAATCGCAGAGCCCGAGTCTTCCAGTATCTGTAGGCTATAAAGCGACCCTCCGTCGCCGTCATTCCAGCAATCCAAAGCATTCTTCTCCTCATCTGAAGCCAGCTACTGACGACTACGAATCATCCACAACTCCGAACCTCTCAGGCTCAGTCACCGGCTTCCCTCCTTCAACCACACATACCTTCCATCAAACCATTCTCCGACAACAAGAAACGACCATGAAGCTCTTTGTCTTCGCCCTCGGCTGCATCCCTGCGGTGTACGCCTGCGCCTCCTTTTGCCGATGCTCCACCAATGATGGCACTTATCAATGCTACATCGGTGGCTTTTTCCATGACTGTTCTGGCGTATGCAATGACTACTACGCTCCGTCCGATACCGCAAGAAAAGCCCCGTTGCTGGACAAAGATTGCGATTTCGAGACCTGGGGCTTGGGTATCTGCGGCTGTATGTTACATCTGCGGTCTACCCTAACTTCAGTACTAACGTTCCGATTAGAAACGACCAAGACACGATATCGAACGCGAAGGAACGGTGGCCCACGTGTCCTTCCAGTCTTGCTGCCCACCCCGAATGGACTTTTCCTGGCTCTCCTCCCTACGGTACTTCTTTGCTGTAGCTATGGACGCCAGATTGGCTTACGGTTACCCGCTGGTCTCCCCCCCGCTGCTGCTGTGGCTTTCCCTGACAATTTCTGGCACTATGTGGGATGGGATATCAATCATAAACGAGAGGCTGGAACACGAGTTATGACTCTACTTACACATCAAATATGACTCTGCGTGGTGTGCCTGAAGACTGTTGTCGTCCTTCCCTTGTCCTTCTCATCCCGCCTCAATGTCTCCGCGCCGTGGTTCGATCGACGGAAGTGAAACCTCCTCCCTCTCTCCCCCCCTTCCCTCTGCCATGTACTATTATAGGGTGGGCTGGCTGCAGTGACTGAATCGACCGGTCGATGGCGGCACTTGTGATCGAATAAGTGGTTGATGATGCTACACCAATCTCGAGCCTTTTTGACAAACATGTCCATCTCGATGGATCGCAGATTGCCTGCAGCATTTGATCTCGAATCTCAGCGGCATGCTCGATCGACAAAAGCCAATGCTTCCTCATCCGCGGAACCCTGGCTGGCACTATGACCACGCCACGCTAATAGTAACGCTACGTAGTGCATAAAGGGATGCGTATTAAAAGTCTTGTATCGAATGATATACTCGTCTGTCGGGATGGACAACTTTGCGGCCTCTTGTAGCGAATCTGAATTGATTGAGCATCATCCTCTGCGGTCCCCGGCTCACAAGCCCAACCCCTCCAACCCTAATAAGGAATCCCATTCGTCAACAACTGGAAATAATCATACACCGCCGTACTATAACTCCTCTCACTCCAATGCACCAACTTCCTCACAAACTCCGCCGCTTCGCGGTCACTCTTCTCCAGCACGAATCTCTCCCGGAAATGCTGAATCGTAGCCGGCTTGAAACACGGCAAGCCCGAGTCCAGCATCGTACTCACGATATGCGACAACTGCTCCACATGTTGTCGCGCCGCGAGGAACGCTTTGATGCAAAGCTCCTCGAAGACTTTGTATGCCGGCGCGGAACTCGATCCACCCATTACAGCGACCATCTCAGGCGTGAGCTTGAACGGCGCTCGCTCGAATTTCACGCCTCCGGGAGCTATGTCGAAGCAGAAGCCAAAGTCGATGTGGAGGATGTGTCCGGCATCGTCGACCATGATATTGCCGTTGTGTCTGTCTTTGAACTGCAGGAGGTAGGAAATGATCGAGTAAGCAGCCATGGATTTGATGAAGTTTCCACGAGCTTCTTGGAACCGGATCGAGTCTTCGTAGCCGTACTTGGAGACGAAGTACTCGTACAACCCGTTGACGGCTTCGCGGCCGAGCATGTCCCGGGAGATGGAGTTGGGCAGGACGTCGATGACGCCGCAGCCGGGAGCAGTGGCTGTCACGCGATAGGGAAAGACGTAGACGTCTAAGCCGACATTGTTGAAGATTCCGCGGAAGGCGGCGATGAGCTGTAGCGCGAGCACGTCTTGACGACAGTCGTCTCCTACCTTGAAGATGGCCGATTGCCAGACTTCGTAGGTGCGGCGCTTGGCGACAGCACCATTCTGGCTGTCGGGTGTGGTGTTCGGATCCGCTTCGCCCTCTTCTTTCCGGATGCGAAATGTGGCCATGTATGGAGCCTTGGCGTGACTTTGGAGTGGCTTACCAGACTTGCGGTCGATGCCAATGACGACGCCATCAGGGTTGGAAGGAAGATACACGCCAACGTCAACCTGAATCTTGCGCAGTTCCTCTTCAATCTTCTGCTTCTTCTCCGGTTTCGGCCGCTTGATAAAAGGTTTCAACGTGCCTGAGATGCCCGTCACCTTGCCGAAAAAGTCAAACTCGCGTTCGTAGAAGTCCCTGTCCTCTGACGAAAAGCTGTCGATGAGAGCATTCATGACACGGTCCAGTACTGGTTTGGCAGGATCTGGAATCTGCGACTCCTCATCTTTGAAGGCGTTAGCTTTGATGTTCCAGATGATCTGGTGAGCGAAGAGTTGCGAGAAGGTCGCTGTCTCGATGATGTATCTCTCCACATATCCGAGCGCATCGTAGCGCAAGGTCTGCACAATTTGCGGAACGTAGAAGAAGTTGACGTCCACGTGGTGACTTTCGACAGCACGCACGGCATACTGAATGATGAACGGGTGGTTTCCGTACGCCGGGAGAAAGTAGGTCACCGCTGCCATGGGGTTGATCGGAGCCCAGTACAGCAGGTACTTCAACTGAGGTTGTAGATCAGCGGGGAGGGATGGGCCAAGCAGGATGTACAAGGCGTCTGGCTCGTGGATCGCCTTTTGTGGTTCCTTCACGAGGAATCGTCGAACATCTTGGGCGAGCCTGTTGGTAGTCGAGTAGCGTTTGGTGAGCTGGATGGCAATGCTCGGATCTTCGTCCCATGCAGTTTGCAGGAGTGAGGAAATGGTCGTCTCTTGGCTGTTGAGTTCGTTGTGTCCAGGTGCGATACTCTTGGGTTCCTGAGCCAGCGGAGCGATCCACACAGTGAGACGTCCGATTTCATGACTGATCAATTGCAGGAGAAGCGTTGTCTTCTGTCGGAGGGCAGGCAAAGCCTTGGTGGGCTTCTCCCCGACGTTGCCTAGGCTATCGAAACCGGCAGACACATCCATCAAAAGTTTCTTTTCCGCTCTCATCTGCAATCGATTGCTTCCATACGAGTACTTCGGTGCGGTGGCGAACCAGGAGAGCCCTCCGGATAGGATTGCGTCCTTGAGTCTCCACTGCGCCGCGAAGTCGATGTGAGTGGAGTACTTGAGCACTTTGAGGGCTAGCAAAACGATGTGGAAGTGCACCTCACGTGCAAGTGGCTGCGAGACAGCATGTTTCATTGACAGCAATGTGATGCGCATCAGACGATTGTAGATGCGCTCGACGGACGGCGACGTCAACCTCGACGCACTGAAGTGGCTGGACAAGAAGTGCGTGAGCCGTAAGTGAGGATTGATGAGACTGTGGACGGCCTGCTCGCGACGCTTGATTGCGTCCCAATTGGAAGGCGCAAATTCCTCTTTGACATAGAAGGGATCCAGATGCTGCAGTGAGGTTGAGAAGAAACCAAGCTTGGACCGAACTGACGCTTCCCAGCCCGCAGCAACTTCGACGAGGACTCTTGATTCCAGACTCGGGTTCTCTTTGATGATACCTAGCCACAGTGAGATGCCCAGATTGATGCTCTGCTTGGTGAATATGATGAACGGTATGCCGACCAGGTCCTGGATGAGCAGAACATGTTGGGAAGCGCTTCTGCTAAGCATTCCAGCGGCATTGCGAAGTGTTTCTCGGACTTTGGCAAACGGCACAGGCAGACGGCCTCGCAATTGTTGGGATAGAGTCTTCAATTCCGCAGCTTCCTGCTGGACAGGATCGCCTTCACTCGCCAGCGCGGGAAGCGTCTTACCGCTGTAGTCAATAACAGCCCACTCGTCGTCAATGTTCAATTTCCCGTCCAGATGCCGATATTCTTGACGTGTGGTATACTGAGCCACGAAATCGGACGCCGTGGTAACATTGAGATTGCGCTGACCATCGAGACTAGTCAGTCGCTGATCAGTGCTCGGAACGACGGAGCCCATCTCGACAGCGAACGATCGGCCAAGCGCAATGTGGCCATACGAGCCGTCATCTTCGTAGTCTTCCAAGTAGGCTTGCAAGTGACCCTTGACGTCCAGAGGAGCCACATCGATTGCTTTGTGAACCCAAACGCGAGCACTCTGGTGTAGTGAAGCAAGAGTTGACTGACGGTATTGCACGTCGTCGGAAAGCTGAATCGAAACGTTCCCCTTTGCAGAGCTGTAATGGGATCGCCAGCCGTATTCGTCCGTTTCAGTATCGAGGCAGCTCTTCCACATCAGCGATAGAAGCTCTAGTAATGCAAACAGGGAAGCCTTCTGGCATAACGCAGATGGCACCACGCTGATGATTCGATTGCACGAAGCAATGGCAGCTTGCTGAACCTTGGAGATGCGATGGCAGCATCCCACAAAGAATGCTGCAAGCTGAATCGCAATCTGCGGCGCCGCAAATTCTTGACGCTCTCCCGACAAGGCCATCCTCAGATAGACGTCTACGCTGTTGTTGGCGACTGCCAGCATGCACTTTCCCAACGCCGTCGTCTTGACTTTGTTCTCCAGGAAGTACGGCAAGACAGCAGTACAATCTCCACCCTGAGCGCGCAACGTGGACACGAGCAGCGCAGCGTTCAAGAAGACAGACTCGGAATAGCTCAGGCTCTTGATGTCATGCTCACACGAAGGCAACGCGCGGATAAGAGATTGCTTCTGATGGTCGTGCTGATGCGAATGAACGCCGCGGCGCAGCACCGGATTCAGGTCGATGCTGCTGTCTGGCATGTCGACTCGGGCCTCGTCCACTAGAGGCAAACTGTACAGCGCCAGAGTCCGCAGATCCTCAAGGTGTTCTTTCGTCGATGGGGCATTCAGTGTAAAGCCATGAACAGCAATGTTGAACCATGCGTCCCTGCCGAGAGCCAGTATTTCGTCCTCGTCCTCCAGCTCGGGCTTCCGTCCGATGTCATGGGACGCAAGAATTGCTATTGGACGGAACAGCTGAGCAATTGTCTTCGAAGCGAGCGACACGTCGATAGTGCGCTCGCCGGCGGTATCCCCGCTACTAACACACATGCCCAGTAAATGAGCCAGATACGGCTCGAAAAAGGGCGAGTCCTTCTTGATCCAGGTTGAAAGTCGAAGTCGACCTTCAGTGACCGCGGCCGAAATCGCAGTACTATTCTGAACGAGCGCTTCACTTCCGACACGGGCATAGAATTGCAATAGGCCTTTGAGTTCGTTCGGTCCGCCACACAGACCCAATGCTGAAGTTTCGACAATGATCCGCGCATCCACTGCTTCATTGATTCTGCCAATTTTCTGCACGAGCATGGAGATGACCAATGCCGTCAATTGTTGCTCGCTGCGAGCAACTGCGACTGCTACGACGGCTTGCACGACGGTGGCATATACAGTGGCGGCCTCTTCTTCGTCGCTGATGACCAGAGATATCGAGCTTCCGATGTTCTGCTGGGTCGAGAATTGAAGGCCCGGGGAGTCGTTTCCCAAGCTGAGTGTGCTTTCAATCAGTGCCGACCTGTACGTCTCTCCATTCTGAGAGCCAGAGCTGAGAATGTTGCCGAGACTGTACACGGTGCTGATGGCCAGTTCTTGCGGGACCAGCTTCAGGACTCTCGCGAGGCATTCGCATGCCACAGTCGCGGTGGTCGGCGTCATATTTCCACGAACGATCAGTCGAGGCAGAGACCTGGCCAAAGCGAATGCGACGGTGCTCGAAATTCCAGCGAGAATAGCCATGCCCTTCAAGACAGTCTGTGCCAGCTCGTCATCCACCATCTGCATCGGATCCACTGTGATCGACTCAAGCCATGCCAGCAGCACATCTGTGTGTGGTGTTTCACCCTCCAGAATACAACAGCACAGAAAGCTCCGCAGTACGCTGCATTTCACCTCCCTCGCCAGTCGCTGTTGCCACTCGGATCCAAGCTTCAAGTAGTCGGCATCGTCTTCCAGCAGTTTCATCTCGTCGGCGATGACCTCGCTCAGACTGCCGACGAGACCATCGGATTGCGCTTGGCCTTTGCGGATCGTGCTCTGGGTGAGAAGCATGTCGACAATGGCGGTTCCTGGGACAGGCTCGGGCAATGGTATCAGGGCCAGCACGCTCTCTTCCACAACAGTCATGAACGCCTGCTGCAAGAGCATGGCACCCAGGGGCTTTCCTTTTGCAGTGTAGTGCCGGATCCAGCGCTTCCAGTCCCTGACGATGCGAGACGAGTTGCTCGTATTCCTGATCGCAGACAGAGCTCCCTCCAGCGAGACCATGAACTTCTCGGACAGAATGCGCCTCAACTGCGGCACGAGCGTAATGCGTTGCTCCGGCGCCCAGACACGAATATACTTTGCCACGGCATGGAAGAATCCGACCAGGGAGACATGAAGCTGTATCACGCGAAACGTCTGCTTGTTTAATTCGAGCTCACCTTCTCCTGAGGGTTGCAGCCATTCGGTCTGTTCTGCGCTGGCGGTCAACTCATCGATGGTTCTCCGAATGCACGACCATGACTCTTCTCGAAGAGACGGGTGGTTCAATCCCAAAGCCAGCACAGCCGTTGTGAGATCGTAGCTGAGGGTTTCCCATGGCGGAAGAGGTTGGTGTAGTGGAGTTGCAGCGAATGCTTGTTGATGTGCTTCCGATACATATGAGGCCAGTTGTCGCAACAAGCTCTCTGCGTCCTTTGTCGTCTGCACTATCGGGGCTGCCTTGCACAGTGCTGTCAAGACTTCCAACTCCCGCACGCTCATGGGTATTGAAGATGTCTTCAACGTGCCCTCGCCATTGACTGCCTCGTTTGTTCCGCTCTCGGCATGACTCTGACTCAGATCAAACAGTCTCTTGATGTCGCGATCGTCGTCCTCCGTGGAGGTGCTCTGAGCTGCCAGCGCGGCAAGCTTCTCGAGGGCATTGCGCCGCGTTGCGCGTGTTGTGCTGTGAATGCCTTTCAGCATTGTTCGCAGGTCAGTGAAGTAGTCTCAGCCGCGAGCAACGTACAGCTTCATATTTGAGGCTCCAACATGCGATCCACAGGCAATGTCTCCTGGCGAATTGAGTGTTGTTTCGAGGACATGAGCTCCCTAACCTGAGGCTGAAGCTGGTTGACCGGCTCGTACGAGAACGAATGCGATCCCGACCACGGATGCTATGACGTGTTATGAAATGCGGGCGGCGGTCACATTCAGTTGCCTGGCATGTGAACGTCTCGCCGACATCTTGACACCTGATCATTAACAACATTCGCAAGCCACCGCGCACCGCCACGACATTCTCTTAAGCCGTACATCGATACCTTGCTGTCTCAAGCCACTGCCTACGGACACACCAAGACGGGGCACGCGACGCAACGACTAGAACCACCCCACCCGCACGCAGATAAGAAGTCAACATGGCTGGTAAGAGATAGATTCGAAAGCGACCAAGTGCTGGAGTCAAGAGGCTAATGCGGTCCTACAGCACCACCAGTAGACTACTGTATGAGAATGAACGTTGTTGCGACCGCCAGGGCAAGACTAATCAGACACCACCAGACGCGGCCCTCGAAGTCGACGCCAAAGCCAGCCAGCAACAGATTCGCGATGCCTACAAAAAGTACACAATCCTCCCATCTCCCGTCTCTCACCCTCCGACTGACACCCCTTCCCCTCCCAGACAAGCCCTCCGCCATCACCCCGACCGCGTCCCCGCCGACAGCCCCGAACGCCAATCCCGCACCAAGAAATTCCAGCAAATCAACGACGCCTACTACACCCTCTCCGACGAATCCCGCCGCCGCGACTATGACGTGACCCGCAACCAGTTCCACGGCTTCTCAGGCTTCGGCTCGTCTTCCCATCAAACCGCTGACGAAGAGATCCCCCGTCCCGAACCCACATCAGGAGGAGGATTCCCCTGGTCCGCGTTCGGCTTTGGTGGAAAGGCGAAGAGTCAAGAGGATGCCAACACATTCAGCAACGAGCAGTTCGGCTCCGTGTTTGAGGAGATGATGCGGGATAATGACATGGCGGAAGGGAACGATAGTCGGCCGACGAAGTTATTTTGGTCGATTGTCGGGGGTGCCAGTGGAGGCGCGATGGGCTTCATTATGGGCAACTTCCCGGGTGCGGTTGCGGGCGCGGTGGCAGGCAATCGATTGGGTGCGATCCGGGATAAGAGGGGAAAGAGTGTGTATTCGGTGTTTCAGGAGTTAGATCAACCGGAGAAGATGAGGTTGTTGAGTGAGTTGGCGCAGAAGGTGTTTGCGCATGCCATTAGTTGAGCAACTGTGATGCGAGGAATAGTTGCGGGTGGAGAGAGCGATGAGTTTGGTTCGCTTTTGGCTGGGTCTTGTTTTCGCCGATACATACCGCGACCTTTCGTGGTAGTCCTAGGACATGGGTTATGCTGTGGAGGAATGCGCGGTTTGGGCCGTGCGACTCTGGCTCGGATTTGGGATCCGCGGATATTTACCACGACAGTTCGATCAAGACAGATTCCCTTTCATCTTGCGATTTGAGGGGCACCTTGTGCGAGTAGTGTGCGAGCTGCGGCGATCTCAGCGGCGTTGTAGCCGTCCCAGTCCTTCTCTCCAGACGAGCTCCTCCGGATGATCTCGGCCAGCTTCGCCGTGGCAATCTCGTTCAGCTTTGTGACAGCTTGAACTGTCGGTAGTGGTAGCTCGCCAGGGTCTGCCCTCGAGGTCTTCGCCGTCGGTAGCACGTCCATAAGTTTCGCCGTCGTCTGCACAAAACAGTCAGCAAAGTCCCTCCCACTTCACGTCAACACCACAACTCACCAATTTCAACCCGTAAAATCCCCTCAAATACCCATCACACAACTCTACACTCCTCCCAAACCTCCTAAAACTCTCCGCCAATAACCTCACTCCTTCCCCTGCCTCCCTCGCCTGACTCGCCAAGTACAACACCTCCCCAATTTTCGCCTGCACATTCCACGCATTCGGCAGCAAAAGGACGACCTCCTCCCACGCAAAGATGGCCTGCTCCCACAGTCCCGCTGCCCTGTACAGTTCCCCGACCTCGGCCCAAGCCTCCGCGTCCGTGGGACTCGTGTCCAATAAATTCACCACCGCGCCCACCGCTTCAGACGTCTTTCCCATACTTTTCAACAACGCAGCTCGACGTTTACGGATGCTGAACGTCGCAGGGTCTTCTTTGAGGATCTCCTCGTAGTGGACCATCACATCGTCCAATTCCGCTTGATCTGCAGACATGGCTTCCGCGTAGAGGCCTCGGAGGGCGGTGACTCGTTCGTTTTCAGCGCCGAAGCGGTCACGTAGGGTTTCGAGGCAGAGATAGGCTGTGTTGTTGTCTCCTGTGCGGAGGCAGGCGATGAGAAGGTTTTCGAGGGTGAGCCATTTTTCTTGGGTTTCCGTGGTGAGGAGGGAGAGGGGGTAGGGGAGTGTTGAGGAGGATGCGGCAGCGATTGTGGGGGCGAGTTGGGAGAGTCGGAGGGTGTGTGTTGGGTCGGAGGAGGTCGGGGCGGTGAGGAGGGTTGTGGTGGACATGCTGGCGGTGTGTGGTGGGTGTGGTTGTTGGAGTTTTAGGTATGAACGAGGTCAAGAGGTCTCGTCGAATTGCCCGTCGAATTGATAGATTGAAGAGCTAAGCTGCGGCAGTTCCCGGCAGTGGCAGCTGAGCTTCGTGACTACGCCATCAATGTTTGAATACATTGATTGACCGCCTTCACATCTTCCACATACCTTGCCTTACCTCAAACAACATGCTCTTCCTCGAGCACCTCGACCACCGGTGATGCCCACCATCAGCAGTCGTCCGACAAACTTACAATCACAAATCTGGAATGGCTCAGTCGCATTAGAGATCAAGCTCGCCGCCTCAGACTGCCGAACATATGATCAGTCCGAGCCATATCTGATCCACTTTCCTCGACTTTCATATTTGGCGTTTCTGCTTCCTCGACTACATGCCTTCTTCACCCCAGTTCTGATCACCCCAGAGGTATCAGCACATGATGCGTGGTTCACCTTCGAAGAGGTGCCGCTGAAATGGCACTATCCTCTCGGTCTGCTGTACGATCTCTACTCCGGCGCTGAGCCCGTGGATCTGGATCCCGCTTCTGAAACGGAAACGCAGCTAGGAACAGGAGACGAAGGCCAAGCGCGCAAACATTCGGCTCCTCTCCCGTGGAGATTGACAGTCCATTACTCAGACTACCCAGAAGAGCAACTCCTCCACCTCGACCTGGAAGGACGAACAATGCACGACACTTTCATCAACAGCGTCAAAGAAGCCGACTTTGTCCGCAATGGATCCGCGAGAGCGGTCATGTCGTTGAGTAAAGAGGACTCCGACAATCTCTGGCTGGCAGTGCAAGAGCGTATGTGAACCCTTCAATGCAAGTACTGCTCGGACGAAGGATCACTAATGAGACAATCGAACAGACAACCTCCCCCTCTTCAACAAAACCCAAACCAAACTCCTTCATCCACCAGGCGTCTCACTCCGGCACATTCCCATAAAAATCTACCTTCCCACATCCACCTCCTCTGCCCTTCCTACCTCAGCCAACGAACCCATTGCGGAAGAAACCTCCACACCAACAGCCCACCTCCGCGTCGTACAATCCCTCGTACCCCTGCACCTGCCCGGAACCAAGTCCCCTCAAACAATGGGCACGGCGTTGAACAAGATTCTGCCGACCATCTTTCCAAGTCGGAGGAGTCCGATTTATGCAAGACCCGTACTGCACGGTGTGGCGGTTCCACTCGGAGTGGAACTCGAGGAACTGATGTTGAAGGGTGCTGGATTCGGAGATGGGTGGTTGCATTTGGGCGTTGTGATGCATGGGTGAGACTGATCGAGGAAGACATAGGGCGAGCCAGTTGTGGACTCCTTTGTGCGCACAACATGCCCGTAAACAGTAAACACACCCTGCTCCTCTGTGCGCTGTCCTCGACCTTGGACGTCCTGCTGAGCAAATGCCTGCCTGCTCGCCGACGTTTTGGACGTCGCTGATGACTGCAGAACAAATGCACAGAAGCCCGTCTTTGCCCATTCCAAACGTTTCCATTCTTCCTCAGGTCCACGGCACTTCGCTCTCCGCAAAAGCAGAGACCCCAACGACCCAAACCACACCACAAGCCAAGCCAAGCCGAAGCTCCAACCCAAACCCGAAAAGCAACAAATACAGTCATGCACTTCCCCACCACCACTACCACCACCACCACCACACCCGGCCTGCTCGTCGACGCCACATTCCCACCCCAACACCGTGAAATGCCACGCCGAGCTCTCCGACGCCGTCAACCTCTGCAAAAATGTCAAGGGCAAGCCGGTAAGTTTGGAACGAGCGAGCGAGCGCCTGATCGCCGCAAATCTCCCTCCTTGGATTCGTCATCGCCGCCTCACTCACGCACTCACTCACTCACTCACTAGACAGCGACAACTCCAACGCCTGCTGCGTTGCGTACGAGCACACTTGTGAGTACAGGACTGGGTGTCGGAGGATCAGTGGCGAGGAGCCTGTGTCCGCGGGTGGGAAGTGCGCATAGGTGAGGTGGTCTGAGTTCGTCAATATCTGGCTTCACTGCCGGGTTATGCGCATTGTTGGCGGTGAGGTGGAGGTGGTGGTGGTGGTGAATTGGAGGGTCTGGGGGGGGCTTCTCCGGGCAGGCCTGGGAGAGGTGGAGTGTTGCAGCGCGGCGGTGTGGTTTGATTTGGGGTTCATGGGGGTATTTCTTCATGTGAGGATGCGAATGGACAACTCTCTTGGGTCCCTATTCTTTCTCGGGATATTGCTGCTATCTTCGTCCTTGAAGCATGACTTGACTTGACCCTTGCGCGTCGAGTGCGATGTTTGGAGTGAGGGACACCACCCCACTTTGTTCTTTCGAGAATGAATTGAATTGCCGACGGGAAGAACCATATCACCTTGATGTCGCCACTGCCGCGTTCGGTGCGTAGACCATACCAAGGCATCCAGGCGAGAAAGAAAAAGAAGAAGGGGTCCGGGGTTAGAATGAAATGCAGCAACCTGGAACGCGAAGGTGAAGTTGAAATTGAAGACTACACTTACCGCCAACTACCCTTCACGATGTCAGAGCGGAACACTCGAACGGGTCGAATCGCGCCAGACAGATCGATCTGTACCATACCCACCATCACCAAGGCCCGGCGCGCAGTCCGTCGACTACCTTACCTCCGACGAGTGTCGTACAGTGTCAAAGCCTGTCATTACCACATTACCGGGTTCATCGAGCAGGAACACCCGCTTCTCCATCGGACATCACGGGCATTGCCGGATGGGTGGTGTGTGATTTTCATCGTGATTGGGGAGTGTGATTGAAGCATGTCGCTCGAAAGG
The DNA here is from genome assembly GCA_026122155.1 of Zymoseptoria crescenta. Classification (NCBI taxonomy): domain Eukaryota; kingdom Fungi; phylum Ascomycota; class Dothideomycetes; order Mycosphaerellales; family Mycosphaerellaceae; genus Zymoseptoria; species Zymoseptoria crescenta. The sequence continues at coordinate 25,404 of JALRMM010000114.1, read as the reverse complement.
GAAGGATTTGGGGGCCAAGATCGATTGAGATCGATTGAGATGAGACCTGTGGCTTGTACCGGTGCGGTGGATTGGGTGGTTGGGAGCCGAGTGTGGTGCACGAGATTGTGTCTGAATAATGGAGGTCGTAAGGACGGTGTTCGGTTGATTGTGTATTGGATGTTTGGAACCTGGACACGGGAGGTCATGTTCGTTTGAAGTTCGGTAGAGGAGACCTTGGTTGTGGGTAGAAGTAGAACTAGTTCTAGTGGGTCGGGGGGAGAGCGGGAGTTCTAGGGCTGATAGTTCTATAGAAAGCAACCATCGATATGGAACGTACGATTCACGTCCCTCAGCGTGGTTGTTTTCTCGGAGCAAAAAGGTCCACTCAGCCGTCCAACCCTCTTCACCAGCTCTTCTCTCTCCTCGTCGCGGAATCGGGCTGGACGATCCCCACCATTGATTGAGCCTCCACTAGAACCATCGCCGGTTAGGTAGCCTCGACCGGACCAAGACTGCGCCAGATCCGCAACCGAGACCACGGACGGACGACAACGAATCCCAGACCAGAGATCGGAGCCATTGAAGGCAAGCGAAGGGAGGGAAGTGGTCTCATTTGCTGGAGCGAGTGGTTCGGTGTCTTCACGCCAGTGCATGCAAGACATCGTCAGGCGCAGTAGTTGCAAAGCCTAAGGGAAGACTTTTGGACTGATGGGAAGCGATCCGCACGACGAGGCGAGATGGAGGGGTTGGGTCTTGTCGGTCTGTCTGTCCGTCTGTCTGTCTCTCGGACACGTCATCAATGCTTCCATCTTCCTTCCTTGCCTCGACCGACCTCCCTTCAGTCTTCACTCACCCTGTCCTTGTCCATTCTGACCCTGTCCATCCATCTTCAGAACTTCCCTGTCCCTTGTCGCTGCCACTTCTTTCTTGTGCGACGACCGTGTGGATGTGAAAGTGAGAGGAACGACAAAATCCACCACCACGAGGATTGGCACCACGACGAACCTTCTGACTACCCACGCCCATCTCACCTTCCGGTCGCAATCACTTCCTTCACTTCATTCTGCAGTCGCTACCGGACAATCGCATCGCATCGCATCGCATCGCATCGCATCATCGTTGTACCTGATCCGACCAGGGCGCTCTTTTCGGACGTGTCGCCCGCTGGAACCACCCCGCCGGGTCTCGTCAATCTCATCACATCGCATCGCATACAAGACCGGTCCGGGATCCTTGGACCTTTGGAACTCACCCATTGTCCACCAAACAGTGAGTGATGCAATGTCTTCCAAGGCCTCTCCTTCCCTCAATGCACATCGTACTAATCTTCGTCGCCTCGCAGTCACGACCAGCCTGCACCAACGCTGTGCGACGTCTGCCGAGTACCTTAGCCACGCGACCTTCTCCCACCGCTCCCAACCTCGACCCACCGACGATAGATTGACGTGCATGAGCAAGGGAGATATACAGGAGGGATCATCGAGCAAGAACAGCGCATACATCGGAGTAAGGTATCCTTGGGTCCATTTCGCAAAGTGTGAAACTCTCTTCGTTCATCCGCATTCAATACCACGGCCAGCTTCGAATAGCTTCAGGTCCCTACCACAACTTCACGACGGGCACTCACACGACCAATTGCAACCCCCACGGACGAAAATTTCGACACCCACGGTCTACTGCGCGCATCCGCAATCTTGGTCAGCGATCGCGCTTCCAGCGCGGTATATCATCCTCGCTCCTGCACCTACCCGCGACCTCGAATTCTTTCTTTCACCATGCTCGGTCCTCCCACCCAACAGCAACAACCACAGCAGCAATCATACCCACAGTACCAGAATCAAGCCCAGCATCCACAGTACGCACAGGAATCAAGACAGCATCCACAGCAACAGCAACAGCAACAGCAACAGCAACAGCATCCACAACCACAGCAGCAGCAATACCCCAGCAGTTCACGTCCACAATCTGGAGAGATGAATCACCCATTCCAGCAATACGCGAGCAGCTACGCTCAACAGCCGTCGCCCTATGGGCAAAACCCGTCACAACCACAACAGCACCCTCAGCAACAGCAAGGGCATCCGTCTCAGCAGCAACAGCTTCAGCAAGCTCAGCGCTCGTACATGGGCCATCAACTGCCACCATTGGGCCCTCCCATGGGCTCCGCACCGGTGAGAAGATCTCAAGCAAGCACCTCTGTACACCTCGCTAACAAGACTAGCCTCCCGGCTCCTACATCCCTGGCCAGCCCATGCCACCACAGCCAGGTCAGCCGCCTCTCGGCCCGCCCTCGATCCGACCGCCTCATACCGCCGCTCCTCCCAAGCCAAGAGAAATGTCACACTCGTCCGCGCACAATGGCTATGTCTACTCGCTTGAAGTCGTGCAGCAACCGCAGCGTGCTCGCATGTGCGGTTTCGGCGACAAAGATCGAAGACCCATCACACCACCGCCTTGTGTTCGACTGGTCATCACCGATGAGAAGACCGGCAGAGAAGTGGATATTGACAGCTTCCCCTCCGATCCATCATTCTTCCTCCTCCAATGCGACCTCTGGGCGGAGAACGCCGATCGCGAAGCCAACGTCGTGCGTGCTAGCAGCAATTCCCCTGCTGTGAGCATCTCCTCCGCCACGACGACCTCCTACCCACCTCCCGCGGAGAATGGTCCCCGCCACATGCACGAGCAGCCGCATGGTATGTACATTGACAGCAACGGCGCTCCCGTCTACTCCACCATGCCAGGCTACCCAATCTTGCATCGTACTGGTTCCGGCGCGTATCCTCAGCAGCAATATGCCGGTGGCTACTACCCGCACATGGGCGGTCCACCTCAAGTCTCATACATGCCTCCTCAGGCCGCTCAACCGACTTCTGCAATGTACACGAGGAATCTGATTGGCAGCCTAACGGTCAATGCTGCAAAATTGAACGACGATCAGAAGAAGCCGGGATACTGGTTCGTGTTGCAGGACTTGAGTGTGAGGACGGAGGGATACTTTCGGTGAGATGCCATTCGCGAGGATGATGACCGAGAACTATGCTGACACTTTCTAGCCTCCGGATGGCTTTCGTCGATATCAGCGCCCCACCCGTTCCGCCACCCGCCTCCACCGCCGGCGCCAACGGCAGCACCACGTCCAACGGTGGCGTCAATCGCGGCAAAGCCCGTACGCTGGCGTGGGTCTACAGCGCACCATTCCAGGTGTACTCGGCGAAGAAATTCCCGGGTGTGATTGAGAGCACGCCGTTGAGCAAAGCCTTTGCGCAACAGGGAATAAAAATCCCGATTCGCAAGGATAACAAGGGTGATGATGACGAGGGTGTGGAGGGGTTGGGGGAGGAGTAGAATTCGGAGGAGGGTAGAGAGGGGTGGGCTGGGGTGGAGGTGGAAAGAAGGAAGGCCGATGACAGCACGAGGTTTCGGCAGGTTATGGCACACGCAGATGAATCATTCGAAGTGAGACTACGAAAGGCAAGGAGGACGGGCGCGAAGAATGAGGAGCGAAAGTTTGTCAAGGCTGAACTGAAGAGATTGGAGAAGGAGGGGAAGGAACTGGAGAGACAGCGGGATGAGAGAATTGCAAGGGCAGAGAGCGAAAGGACGCAGGTCGAGACGGAGTCGCATTTTTCGGAAACATTTCAAGAGCCGAGACTTGCCGCTGAAGCGGAGCCGGTTGCTTCTTGGGAAATGCAGTGGATCACGGCTGTGGAAGAGGATGACAAATGGCAAGCGGATGGGATGTGGGAGGAAGGATTGAAGGCGTTGTTGTTTGAGGAGGGGAATGAGTGTGGAGTCTTCAAGGTGGAGGAGGAGGATTGTCTAGTGGAGGTGAAGCGAGAGTGGGAAGATGGCACGATGGAGTTTTTGGACTGTGCGGGCGGGGTGGATGGAGAGGATTGTGAGCGCCGGGCTTGAGGGTAGATGTGCGGATGAGGAGGGATGAGGTGGGACAAGTTGTTGTTTTTGGCATGGGTGATGAAGTGCACGAGGACACAGCAAAGGGGTCATGGTATAGCAGTCCATCCATTCATTGTGAGCCAACGAGACGAGAAGATGAGATGAGAATCACCAGTCTGTCCAATTTTTTTTTTCGCGTACCTCTTGTGCTTTCTGGCGTCTCGAATGACGGATCATCCATATCCTAGAAATTCCCTCGCAAGGTTCCTGGACCCAGTGGTCAGCGGTCGTCCACCCGTCAAGGATCCCCGTTTCCTGAAAGATCCGGTTCGTATTCTCCAACGGGTGAGAGCGCATCCGGAGTGCTCGTCCCGTCTCGTATTCCAACGAGGCAGGGAAGTGAATCTACAGGCCTTCCTCAACTTGGGTGTTGATTTGCCAGATTCAGATTCAAGAATAGAACCGGTACCATTCGAGCTTGGGGACTTGTCTTTCCGGTGGTGTTTAGGAGGTGTGTTTTGGTCTTTCAATGTCGGGCTGGGAAATTGTTGCGCTGTTGGTCATTGGTCGCCGGACATCGACGGAACCAAACCATACTATCCAATCCTTGAACCGGTACGGTCGGTAGGATGAAGTCTTCACAGAACATCGACTCAAAGCAATTGTGGAAATGATCGTATTCAGCGTCGTTCACGTTAGCCAAATGAAAACGAGCGAATCCCGTGGAGACAGACTTGTGGCTTTATTGATCGCTATGAGCATACAGCGGTTGAACCAAAACCCTGACCCGTTCCCAGTGCGCTCCTTCCAAAAGCTCGTACACGACGGCAGGTGCGGATCCAGGCTTTCTGTGAAGCGAAGGAAAGGGTACAACAGAATACCAACAGAACCGGTTCCGGAGCAGAAAGGCCCGAACAGGAGATAGCCAAGACCAAGCAATGATGGTCTGAGAGAAGCCTGAGATGGCGAAGTGCTTTCAAAGCTGGTGAGAGATGTCAGTGCGTGCGTGCCATTGCAAGGAGACGACATGCCGTACAATCTTTGTGCCGGATGCTTGGACCGAGCTCCTGTCTTAGATACCGCACCTGGCACACGCACGGTTGGAGGTACCCGCTGCGCTAACACAGCTGACGATCACAGCAGGATCGCCCGAGAAGTAGTTCGCGATCTTGTTGCAGTCGGGGATGCTACCGGCGTAGGCTGCGGCACAGTCTGTGTCACCAGTTTCTCAGTCAGTCGGGCGGTACTTGCAGTAGCAGTGGCCCGGGCAAGCTCCTCACGTACCTTCATAATGGCATCCGTTCGCATAGAGTTGATTGTAAATGCAGCTTGCCTGCTGTTGCTTGTTGGCCCAATGGCAATGCGCTCCGGCGTGGAGGGCGCGCGGCGCTCTGGCAGCTACTCCGACGACAATGGTCGCTAGGAGCAACAAGGAAGCGTGGGGTTGCATCGTTGAGTGTGAGATGAAGGCTCGGTGGTGGTTTGCGTCGCAGAGTGGCGTCGGAGTAGAGTGAATACGCGTAACGGGTTGGCTTCGAACACGAAAAGCGATGCGGCTTCTGCGGGCTTATATATTCGGCGGGATTACTCTCTGCCGCACATTGACCGTGCCCGTTGGACCGGGTCCTCACTCGTGTGTTGGCCCTGCGTCATATCCGTAAGATGAGAGCACGGGATAACCCAGCTTCGTACAGAGTACAGACTCTGGAGTCTGGACCAAAATCATGAAGCAATGCCTGTACCCTGGAGACGATTCCGGCATCTCCGGTCCAATGCAGAGTCGATGATTCGTCCATACCTGCCCGATATGGGCACCGATTGAGTTTTCAGCGTGAGCACTGCCTCCCGTATGCAGTCCACGGTCTGTAGTCGACATGGTCGTCGAGAGCCTGTCGTCAAGGAAGTCAAGTCGGCGAAGATCTTTTTTGGTCTAGCGCGAACACAAGGTCGTCGGATCACCAAACCAGAGTGTACCAACCCAATCGTTGTGCGGAGGATGAGCCAGGTCGAACAGCTAGCGATGGCCTCACACTCGGCAATGCGTCCTGGGTGTGTGGGAATCATTCTTGAATTTCTTGCGAGACAGTCAAACTGTAAGGGTGATCTCACGATGAGTTTCCGCTTCCGGCCCAGCCTGGTTTACCCTGGCGTAGCAAGTGACCAATGCCTTCAACGACGAATCATCCGCGACCGAAAGCCCATTGCTGTTGGGGGATGGCTGTAAGCTCCCAGTCCGACCGACTCCGTGATTGATTGGAAGAAAAGCGACGCTGTGAATCACACATGGGCATCAAGGTTCTGGCGCGCGCACCACTTCCCCTGATGGACACCCTGCTAGCTTCCCTCATGGCAAGGACTTAGGAGCGGTTTGTCGTGTCCGCCCATCGACATGCTCCCTTTGAAAACCCTCACCAAGAGTGGTTAGTTCGATGGGCGGTGACTACCAACCCTTAGGAGCGGGAGCGTAAGAGCGTTCACTCCGATGCTTGCACATGTTGGTCCGATCAGATGATGAGCAGCGGTCGATTCGAGGAAAGCACCGGATGTAGGACATGCCCCTGCGAACTTTTCTCGACAGCAGCTCCGCTGTTCCGGCTTCGAATGGGGTGCGCGTTATCATTATTTCTTCTTCTTTCCTCTCTCTGCTTGATCCGTCTTTACTAGAGCTTCTGGGCAGAATCCTTGTGGCCCGCAGACATGTTTCTTTCACGCGGCACTTGTGGACTGCTGCCGGCGCAGAACAATGTCGCTGAACTGGCTGCGGCTGCTGCATGTGATATTGGTGTGCTGCTGAGAACTGTGGACGCGCACGACTGGGTGATGTCTTCGGTGTTGTCTAGAAGGGTTGACGATCACTCGTAGTCTGCTTGGGAGGTTGCGGTGTGATCGAAGATTTTGTTTGTGTGTTCAATGCTTTGGATTGTTGCGTGGAGGAGCTGGGCTGGAAATAATTGGATCTTGACTTGGCCTGAGCTTGAATGTCATTTCGCTTTCAATCATTGTACAGCGGGATACGTGTTGTCCGGTGGCAGTGACGAGCTTCATGCATGTGCGGTGGTTGAAGTCGAATTTACCCGCGAGATATACATGCTGTCCGATTCGCATGTCGCTCAATACTGGCCACGAGTGTGACGTGGAGGTGGACTGTATCATATGTAGTACTCTTGAGAGATCGTGAGGTCGCAGCTGTTGCTCAGACCTTATCTCCACCCTCCAACAAGACCTGACGTTTCTTCTTCTTCTTCTTGACTTTCTCCTGGACCTCAGTCCCGTCACCCTCAACACTAGCGCCCTGCGAATCACCACCAGCCACCTCCTCCTCCTTTACACGTTTCTTCTTCTTCTTCTTGACTTTCTTCTCCACCCCATCGCCCTCCGCTCCACCACCAACCTCACCCTCTCCTTCAACAACAACCCTCCTCTCCTTCTTCTTCCCACTCTTCCTCTTCACAACAACCTCCTCCGCCTCCCTCACCTCCTCCTCCCTCCTCTGCATTTCCAACCTCGCCCGTTCCACCTCCCGAATCGCTTTGGCCATGGCTTCCTCCTCCACGATCCTCCTTTCAAAATCGAGCTTCCCACCCCTTATTCCAGCCGCACCATCCCCGTCCTCCTCTAGCGAGAGAGTAGACAATGCACTGCTATCCAATTGGAGAAGGGACTTCTTACCGACCGCGCCGCCCACAGGCTTCACCGCTCGACCGGTCCCACTACCAGGAGAAGATGCCACCTCCCCATCAACCGTCTCATCCGCTGCAATTTCGAATACCTTCCTCTCCTTCCTCTTCTTCTTCCTACCCTCCTCGCCTCCACCTCTTCTCGTAGCGGTCGGCGCTACATCTCCAAGATCATCAAGCTTCAACTCCATGACCGGGATATCATCCACGTCCAACCCTTCCTGCCCGGCATTTCCCGCTTTCAATATCCGATGCAGCGGCGTTGAAGTCCCCGAACCACCCCGTGAACGATCGGGGTCGATGTAATACGGATCGCCGCGGTTGCGTTCTTTGCGCTCCGCTTTCTTGCGGAGGAGGGCGTCGCGGTCGATTGGATCGTTGGAGTCCGATTGATAGGATGACGAGCGAGCGCCTGGTTCGAGAAGGTCGGCGGCAGGGCGGAGGGAGGTTGACGTTGTGTTGGTGTAGCGTGTTGGCTTCTCGTGGTAGAATCTGTACACCTCAATTGTATCGTCATCTTCGTTTGTGGCCTCGGTGTCGTAGTCTGCTTGGCTGAGCAGAAAGTGTAGGTCTGGGTTGATAGGTGTATCGAGGTCCAAGTCGTCTGGAATCGGAACCTTTCGCACGGCGGAGGCGGCGACGGGGTTGAGTTCGCCTGTTGCGGCAGCGGAGAAGAGTAATGGAATGGCTTGGGTGAGGAGAAGCGGTGGTTCGGCGTACTCTCCGGCATGGGAGGGAAGAGTCTGATTAGAGACTGCTTCGTCGGCCAGTCGCATGAGGTCGAGGAATTCCACGGCTCGTTCTTGAACTTCGAGCGCTGGGTGGAGGGTGAGAGGTTCGAAGAAGTGGACAGCTCGAGCGATGAGGAGAGATGTTGTGTCCTTGCGATTGATCGACCAGGACGAGTCCGTGGAAGATGTCAATGCGGCGAAGATTTTGGGTATTGCTTCGAGGTAACTCGTGAGAGTCTCAGCAGGGAGGTGGGCATTCGACTCGTCGAGAAGCGATGTCATGACAGCGTCGGGGTTGGGGATAAGATGGGCATATTCGCCGGCGATGAAAGCGGCGGAAGTCAGCACGCCTTGCCCGCTGCTGGTGCTTCCCTCCGGGAAGAGCTCAGCTCGAAGGTCGAGCATGAGCAAAGATTGAGCAGCCGCTGCGGCCTCAGGACGCACAGCCTTGACTCTGACTGCGACATTCAACAATTCCGCTCCAATGGCGTCGGCCACACTGGTTTGGTCTTTAGCGGCAGAGCCAAATTTGCCCGCTGGAGAGGAAGACGGACATTGCTTGACCAGCTCCACCAATACGCCGATATACCACTCGAAGTCGCTCATGTTTGCATATGTCTCGGAGGAGCACATTTCCAGGATCCTCTCAATGACCGAGGTGCGGTAGTCGTCTGGTAGTGGAGGTGCTTGCTTCGACTTCTGTTCCCTCGCCTTGATAGCGGCTTGCACATCCGCGTCATCATCGTCTGCCATCGGGATAATGCCATCATGGATGCCTCGATCATTTTCTGGCTCGTCCGCCGCGGATGCCTTGCCGGCCGTCCGAAGCTGCCGTAGTAGTCTTTCCACCACGGTCTGAAGGTTATTTGCATTGACCATACCGACCACAAGATCAAGTGCTCGAGTGCGGATGGAAATATCCGCATCATCGATGCACTCGAGGATGACATCTTGATGTTGTGCGACGAGATCTGCGTGCGAACTTGTGATCTTGACAAAAGCCAGCAAAGCCACATATCGCAAGTTCGGGTCTCCGGCCATGATCAACATGCCTCGTAGCTTGTTCACACATAGCCGTGCAATCTCGTCGCCTTGCGTGGTTCCTTCTGCCGCCTCCATGATTCCACCTTGAATGATCCCATTGATACATTCGTATAACAGACTCATCGCTGGTGTGGTCTTGATAAGATCTGTCAAGGGAGGGAGCAGCTTCTTCACCAATCGTGGCTCTAGTGGTGTCAGCACCGAGAATAACTTGATAATCTTGATCGCCATCCAATTGTTGTTTCCAGACTTCAGCAGTTCGAACAGCCGCGGCGCAAGAGGTAGAAAGTCATTCGGTCTCCTCCATCCCAGCTCGCACACCACATTGACAATCGCCGCTGTCACACTCGGATCTTCGTCTTCATCCAACAGCCTCTCCTTGATCTTTGGCCAAGCCGGCCGTAGCGTTTCTGGATATACCAGCGCAAGACGATACAATGTGACGATTGTCTTCTTCCTGATCGCCGGCATGGAATGGGACAATCTCGGTAGCAGGTCCGTCAGTAACGAATTGGCCATACTCGGATTCACCACGTGCGGTATTGTAGCCAAGGGCAATCCAATAGTAGCCTTATCCGCAGAATTCAAGTCCTTCTTGAGTAAATTCTCCGCCAACATCAAGACCTCCGTGTCCGGTCGGAAACTCTGCACAGCCGCCAAATATCCCACTCTCTTTTGCAAGTACTTTCCCGAAGACATGACTTCCAGCACGTTGAACGAGGCCCATGACATGTCGTGTCCGAACATTTCGAGATATACCAGTTTCAGCAGAGCCGTGGCTTTGGCGTCCATATCTTGTGATCGGATCTCTTTCCGACATTCGCGTATGCATTCTGCGATGTACTCGCGCTCGGTGCCTTTGCGGGCACGCAGGCCGCGGATGAGCTGGTAGATGTCTTTCTCGAACATATTGGCGTTCTTGAGGTGGGGAGGTGTTGGATCGGCTGTCTACAAAGACAGTGGAAGGAGAGATGTGGGTTCGCACGGCTCTTCTCGGTTCCTGGACTGTGATCGCATGGTGGTTCTCGGCGAGGGGGATCGGGCTATATCGAGGCAGACATCGAGTCGTCAATTCGTGAGAGCGTCAGGTGGAAGATCTTGCGGCCGTGGTCGACTCCGTGTGGACTTTGGGTATGCTGTTCAAGATGCACAACTCTGCGACGACGGCGTGCAGCAATGGACCAAGTGCGATGTTCGTACAGTGCAGTGGTGTTTTGAACGTGAGGTTATGTTCGCGGAGGCAGTCCCGCTGTCGACGATCATCGCTCGCGTGCGCGGGGCAGACTTTCGACAACTCTCTTGAACACGACACCACAATCCATCAATGTGCCATCAACACGCGAGCCTGCTGCAGCATCTCACACGGGAAACCGAGGCTTATCGCGCAGAGAAGCATCGAGATGGGCAGAATCAATGTGCCAGGAGATTTACACGATTGACTTGATATAGACCAAGGCAAAGCGGCGCAACAACAAGAAGACGGACTACGATATCACGGAGACTATCGACCACGCAGACTCGAATGCTGCCTCACGAGACAACGACTTCGTCCTATCTCTGAGTCTGTATCTTTGTGGTCCCATCAAACGCCACGCTCCTGGCACCACTTGTCGACCTCCTATCACGCTTTGCGTCAGCACACTCAAATCAGTTGGTGTGATTCGAGCAAGTAACATACCTTCCGCAGCTTCGCGTCCTGCTCGTAAACATTCTCCATCATCTCATTCACGGTCTTGCCCAAACCTGCTCTTTCCTTATCATCAATACTCTCCCAAGTCTCCCTCATCAACCCCATGACCGCAAACAGCTGATTTGGCAACCACGTCACGATCGGGCTGCCTCCTGTAGCAGTCGGATGCGCCGTGCGGCGAATGATGTACTCCCGGGCGAACAGCCAGTGGCGCCAGCGGAAACTGCGAACATGCTCCAGCAAGCGAAGATACAACACCTTGGTCTGCAAGTCTTGCATGCAGTAATTCTGCACGCCGACCTCTTCCGCTCTTGATCGCACGTATGCGAGAAAGTCACGGTGCGGTTTGGGACGGTAGTTGCGGAAGTCCTTGAGGATTTCCGTCAGAGGATTCGCTGGCATGGGAATCTGCAGCAGCGAGTCGAGGAGTGGTATGATGGCATCATTGGCTCCTGACTCTCCACGGAAAGACATGGGACGGTTGTCCGTGTCGACGCCTTCATAGACCACGCCGTTGGGGAACATGGACTGGTTGGTGATGCCGAAGATGAAGGTACGATAGGAGAGATACTCCTTGGGCTTGGAGTGGGACCACATCGACTCCATGCTGTCTTCAATGACACGCATCGTGGAGAGCATCAGCTCGAAGGCGTCGATGACGGTAGATGTTTCAGAGCCGGCGGCGACGGAGTCGAGGAGTGAGACGGCGCCGTTGATGAGACCGCCGGTGTGCTTGACCATGTCGACGTGGGTGAGCACAAAGCCTGCTTCGGAAGAGGATGGGTCCAAGCCACGTTCGAAGGCGCGGATCATGCGCAGGTTGGAGTACGATGTGGCGCCGATGGATGGGTCTTCGAAGCGATAGTTGAAGAGACTGTATGCGGCGGCGTAGGCCGTGAAGGGAGGGATGTCGAGGCTGGGATGGTGAGCAAGTGGTCACCTCTAACAGAAAATAGGACTCACAGCTTAGCTGTCTTGACAAGTGGACGAGCGATGCACGCTGGCAGGACCTGACGACCAAGTCCATATCCCTCAAGGCCTTTGTTCCATCGCTCCCAGCACGGCTCCAGCAAGTAAGCCGAAGCGAGGAAAGCATAGTCGCGGAAGATGGCCGTGACCATGACGAGGTCAGGCTTGCCGTCGGCAGCGACAAGACTATCGATCTCATCCGTCAAATCAGCCAAAGGCTTGACCTCATCCACAGTCGGCCCAAGCCGGTATGAAGCAAGGAGACCCGGGGTACCGTCAAGCTTGACGATGGGCATCTCATCACACAGCTTTTTCAAAGTCGAGAAGGCTGGTGGAAGCTCGACGATGGGAGTCTGGAAGGGCATGAACCCTGTCTGGGTGGTGATGGTGAATGGATCGATCGAGGCTGGGAGCGTCGCTGGGTCGGCGTCAATATGTGGGAACACATTCTTTGTATCTGTTGCGATGGTATGAGTAAGGTGATGATGACCTGCGGTGACGGCGTTGTCTTACCAGTTGGTCTGATCTCGGCATCATGGTCGATGGCGCTGCTCAGGTACGGAGACATGGTTGCTTGGGGGAGGGGATGCTGCAGGAGGTCAGGATCTGAAAACTGTGGAGCAACGGAATGTTACTGACATCTCTGGCAGCAAGGCAACAACAGTATACTCGGATAGAAGAGCGAATGGTTGAGGTCGATATATGTCGAACAAGTCTTGGCAATCACGTGTGATTTTGCGGACAAAGGCCAGCGATGACAAGTAAGATCGGAATTTGGAGAATTTTGGAGAAAGAAAGGAAACAGGTTCTCGCGCTGGGGAAATTGAGCGTATATACCGGTGTGGCCGGTTTGGTTCCGGCCTTCGAAAGCGACCATTATCAACGAGAAGTCAACAGGTCGATTCTCATTGGTCTGGCCGGAATCAAACCGGCCAAGGGCTTCTCGTCGACTTCGAGACGTACGTACGGCGCGCTCTATACCACATCTATGACTTTCAATGAATATCCAGGTTTGAGGTCGAGGTCGATCCTGGCATGATGAAGGTATTGCACTCGAAGTGTGTATCGTCCCAGTGCATCGCTGTCGAGGCGTTCGCCCAGGCAGTGAAGTCCCACGGGCCAGCTTTCTGCATGGAGAAGCACGTACAGACGAACAGAAACGCGCGCATATCCTTCGAATGAGTGAGATAACTCTGTCCGTGAAACTAAAGGAGAACACCGCAACAGTGATGTGTCTCGCATCACGGTGCCTTGATCCTCTCCCGGGCGAGAGTGCCCTGTTCAGTCCAATTCGCTGACGTCCGTTGGCACATTCTCAGTGCTGATCCGGGCATGCTCGCGGTCGGATGGTAAGCAAGGCGTGTCGTTTCGATAGGAGTCTGCGCCAGTGACTTTTATGAGCGAGTCTTATTTTCTCGCATGCAGACCGAGTCGTCGGACTCAGGCACCGAGGCAGCTCTCCGGCCATCAAGGTGGAGGGTGATGGCCATGTCTTCTTCCACACGATGACACCGCGTCCCAACCTCAATACCAACCCCGTTGATCAAGATGCTTCGACCAGACATCCGCCCAAAGATTCTGACAGTGGTCTCTTGACCAGGTTCCTCACTGCAGATGCAGACCGGTAGCATTGTCAATAAGTGAGCCATCAGAGCATCATGAAGACATCCGGTCCGTACGACTTCTGCCATCTCGACAGCAATTTTTCGCAATAGCGATGATTATTGGCCCATGGTTGCAAGATGTTGTTGACGAGGGTTGCACAGTCGGAGAAGATGTCTTCGCACCTCGGCTGCGTCACCGATCATGGTAACCCTAAGCCGGGACGAAAACACATCAACTGCACCTCAAGCTTTTGACATCCATCGTCTTTTACAAAGGGCGCCAGGTCGCAGGGCGTAACAGGATAGATCAACCTTCAATTGAACTTCAGCACCCTCGCGATGGCGTCTAAAGAAACGAAGCCCCTCGTCTCGCGGGTCACCTCATGTCTCTGCCAATCCGTCCGAATCGAGATCACTGGCGAAGACAAAGGCGCCGTTCTGGTAAGATATGGACACTTGTATGTCACCTTTGACCATGCTAACTAGGACAACACAGTGTCACTGCAACAACTGCAAGCAAACAGGCGGAAGTGCTTTCATGCACAATCACCGCTTCATGAAGTCGAACCTCAAAGTAGTGAAGGGCAAGGATTTCTTGAAAGAATATGCGGACAGCAACACCAAGAGTGGGAACACCGTATCACGTCACTTTTGCACCAACTGTGTGGGTTTCCCCTCGTCTCGACTTGCGCCTGATGGAGCAGAAGCTGCAGAACTGATGTCTGTCAGGGTTCACCGCTGTATTTGACCAACTCGGCGTTCAAGGGTTTCGCTGCGGTGATGGCTTCGTCAATGGAGGGGGAGAAGCAACGACCGTTCATGGAGCTCTTCGGCGAAGACAAGTATAGCTGGATCGGTCAAGTGACCTCGAAGAAAGCGAAGCTGTGAGGAGGGATGATGCATGTTGGGTGCTGCTTGGGATTCGTATTCGTTAGAAAGCCTCGGCGGCACCTCCAGCGCATCATGCACTGACAACGTTCTTGACTCTCTCGAGGTCTAGAACACCTTTTCGTCCCCAGCCCTTTTGCCCAGCAGCTACGCTGGGCCGAAAATCCTCATACATGTGGAACGCTCGGCCGTTCAATTCATCTTCTTTGCCTTTCCAAGACGTTAAGGCCTCCTCGAAAGTCGCCTTCGCAAGCTTGTAGCTCTCTGATCCGTACTTCTTCTCCAATGCCGATTCACCAGCCTTCTTCGGCTTCTCCCCGACCATGGCCTGTCCATCCTTGTCAAGATGTAGATTGAAGCCCATGACGTCGATGTCATCCAGGTTCGCGTCAACTTTCTCTCGTTTCTGCTTCTTCTCTGCAGCTTCGCTGGGATCAGGCTCTTGATATTTGCCGATGGAACGACCCTTAGAGATGGCCGTGATGGTGCTGATGGCACCACCTATGCTCAGACAAGTGGACCAAGATAGCGAGGGATGCAGGACATGTGCTACAGAGCTAGCCCAAAGCTCCAGAACCGGAGCGCGGTTGATTGTGATGGAGGCCTGGTTTTTGCTGGAGTCTTTGGCGCTGTCTGCCGGCGATTGATTTGTCTTACTGCTCAGATCTTTCTTTTGCTTCTTCGTGC
The DNA here is from genome assembly GCA_026122155.1 of Zymoseptoria crescenta. Classification (NCBI taxonomy): domain Eukaryota; kingdom Fungi; phylum Ascomycota; class Dothideomycetes; order Mycosphaerellales; family Mycosphaerellaceae; genus Zymoseptoria; species Zymoseptoria crescenta. The sequence continues at coordinate 10,232 of JALRMM010000114.1, read as the reverse complement.
TTGTGTTTTGTGTATGGGTCGCTTTACGTTTGGAGGAGGGTTTGGGGGCATGTTGCGATGAGTTCTCATTTTTGGTAGTACCCGACGTCTGACTCCTTGTTGTCGGCATTGTCATGGGTGAGTTGATGGTCCAAACTGTGTGCCGTTGTCGAGTAAGTATATGCTCTGGAATGTCGCCGCTGGTGTTCGTTGCTGCATGACTAAGCAAAGCTCAGCCCACAGAAGGGACTTCTTCTGTAACCTGAGGCGAGTTTCACTTCACTTGACCTCACTTCACCCACTTCACCTGGCCAAAGTATGTTTTGATACTCCTGAGGCTATACGTAAGGACTCGTAATTGCCACTGACGTATTGCTCTCGCTTCGGGCAGCGTGGCCGCCTCACTTTCATCGACATGCTCTCCACCGGGCTAATCCGGCCCGTCAAGAATCTGCTACACCCTCATCTGTCTATTTCGGAAACCATCGATCCTGGCCAGAATAAGCGCAAAAAGGTGTCGAAGGTTATCTCAATGCAGGGCAGCAAGACACGATGACGGATGCTGTGCCCAACGACAAGGCTCCCTCGCACTACTAGGGCCTCGATCATCTTTTAGGCTATAGGAGATAAACGCGTCGGATCACCGTCCGACATTGCCAGACAGGGGCCATTCAAGCCGAATCGGTTTCGACACCTTGCGAAAAGGCCCTGAGCCTTTCGATGGCTTCGGAAACTGGAATCTCCGCTGCGTCTATTTGCCATGTTTCCGAACTTCCCCTCGCCTTGACGCCTGATCCTTCCAGTTCAACCTTTTGCGCATTATATGCGTTGTCATCTTCGGCGGTCGTGGATATTCGGTCTCTGCAAGCCTGACCGCCTTCAAGCTGCCCATTGATCCTCCGAATCGGGTCAGAGTACAAAGCCCCAGTTGCAAGGCAACAGATGAAGCGAGCCCAAAAGCTGCTTTCTGCCGTGTCAGGTCCAACGGCACTTTGCTCTGGTAACGGGTGCTGCGCAAGGGACCCCAGCTCTATGTACACGATCTACTCCAACCGCGGGCAGACCAAGGCTCTGAATACGGGAATGTACGAGGCAAGGGCTTCAAGAAGGAGGTGACTATGAGCTAAGTGGCTAATGCATTAGGCCGCAAATGTCAGGATGTAATTCCAAAGACATCATCTCGAAGAGGAGCATGTCGACGTGGCTCTCTGAGCGCTGAACATAAAAGGACGCTTTCCCACCCAAGGATCAACTTCTCATCCCATCGCTTCTCACAACACCAGCAAAGGTCCTCTGCTCAAATCGAAAGTCCCGCCTCATCACCATTCGAGCATCATCTGATCTCCTCAAGACTCTTCAACACAACCAGCAATAAGTATGATCAGTACTTCGAGCCTCCTCTTGTTCTTCACTCATCACTCCCAGGTACATTACCGACTACAACAACCAGCCATCAATCACCATGAAGTTCATCACCATGCTCACCGCCGTCATCATCGGCCTCGTCGCACCTGCAATCGCTGTACGTGGTTCCTTTTCCACTCACCCTTCCCTCCGCGATAGCTAATGAATGGCTTCCATCAGTGCACCCAAGGATCTGATTGCGACGATTATTGCCATAAGCTGGGCAAAACCAACGGTATCTGGTGAGAACACGTCTTCCTTCGCTGCTCGATTTCCGATTCGCTCGTGCTAACGTATCGCTCCAGCCTGGACAATCATCAGTGCGGATGTAGCACTATCGGGAACGTTCCTAAGGTCGCGCGCCGTTTTGAAGCATGAAGAACGATATGATATGGCGGGCTTTAGAAACCACGGAGCGATCGGATTCAACTCACGATTTGCTCGGGCGGGCAGTGCAGATGTGTTCGTCGATCTCATCCGCTCCACCGGACCAGGTGACGCATCTGTTGGTTGTAATCTTACTTTGATGCGGATGTAGTGTTGGAAGTAATGCTTTTGCCACAATCCGTTTGGTCGTCTGTCTTGCGTTAGTCCGCTGTGCAATCTTCGACCTTGTACAATCCTCAATTCGTCTTTGGTGGACTTCATTTCTGTCGATCTTGGTGGACTCTGGTGGACTCTGGTGGAAAGAGCCACCTATCAGCCACGTTTGATGGACTCGTAGAAGCGAGTTCCTGGTCCGTTCGTTCCCAGACGAAAGAAGTCCCAGAGAACGCCAATGCCATTGTCGTTAAGACCCCGAAGGCTTGTCGTTCGTGTCGTTGTTCCGCCCGGCGCTCAAGTGCGCTGTTTAGAGGGTGAAGAGACTCTGTGTGGCTGTGATTCTTACTGCATCGCCTACATCACATCTCATTTATGGAGACGAGGATGGAAAAGCTACCAGAGTGATTGCAGGTCAAGATTCGTCAGACACCTTGAGGAGGTGAAACAACAGTCATCTGCTTGAGTCTCCGTTGTTTTGGTGATGAGAGAGAGAGAGAGAGAGGGAAAAATCATTCGTGATCGTAAAATATCTATTTCTAACTGTATTGGATGGACGACAGACTCAACAGAATGCTTCTAAGGCGTCACCTTCACAATGCTAGCAATGCTTGGTACGCCGTTGTACAAGGCGAAAAGGAACCAGTACCCCGGGAGGAGGACACCCGGGTCGCTCGGGAGAGTCATTGAGTAGCTGTCGGCGCCCGTGGCGGAGGCTTGAAGAGGAACCCGACGTTGATCCGTGTTGACCGTATGCGTGTTGGAACCTAGTCGCACCATCGAGAATGTCGCGGCACGATTTGTACCGGCGGCCAGGGTGACGGTGATGGTGCTGCCGACTTTGATCGTCGTTGAATCGAGTTTCGCAATCTGTGGACGGGCGGCGAGGGTCTTGCCATCTGCTTCGAAGAGGTAGGGAGGACTGAAGATCTGGCCGTCGAAGTGATTGGTATTACAGGTGCCGCAGAGACCACCACCGCCGCTGAAGACGGTGCCATCTTTCATGAGAAGGCCGATGGAATGATAGTTGCGTGGCGTGGGACCAACAGTCAGCGTTGTGAATTGTTCCGTCTTGGGATCCCAAAGTTCGGGCGACATTGCTGAATTGTCGTCGAAGAATGGATTTCCGACGCCTTGGCCGCCGACGACGAAGACGGTTCCATCAGGGAGGACGACGCTGTTGGCGAATATCCGCGGCGATGCCATCGATCCAACCTGCTTGACTTGCACAGTACCGCCGACATTGCCGATCGTCAAGACGTTGGCGTTGGTGGTGCTTGCAGTCCCTTGATAGTCGGGAGAACCTCCGACAGAGAGAATCTTCCCGGCGACCGCATCGTACATGACCGCGGCGCCGCACATTGCATCGCCATCGTTCCCTCGTGTGCCGGCGCTTCCGAATGTGCCAGATCCGCGCATGGTGTACCAGTTCATGTTCCGACTCGGTCCAGCTTGCAGCACAGTCGCGCCAGACCAGGCGAAAAGCCATGCATGGTTATCACTCCGGTAAAGTCCTTGTTTATCCTGTGTCAACATCGGCGCGACTTGACATCCCGACATCATGGCCCAATTCGATCCATCCCAGATCTCGCCGTCCTTCTTACCGAAGCCTCCATTCCACGATCCGCCGATGGTGAAGATCCGACCGTCGGAAAGAGTGGCCGAAGACTGGTATCCACGTCCCATCTTCATCTGTGGCTTGGCGGCCCAATTCCCACTGCCTTGCTGGTAAAGACTCGCAGCAGCTGAAGTATCTCCGCCGGTGACCAAGGTGTTTCCGTCGAAGTCGTTGCTGATTCCCGGACAGAACATGTCGTGGCCGACGTAGGGAACCGGAATGAGTTTGACGGATCCATCTGCTGGATCGTAAATTGCAGTCTGCGTAGTTGCCTCGAGATTGACCTGAAAGCTATCGGTCTTGTATGCGGACCAGACGACGAGACGACCACTGGAGGGCTCGATGACGCCTGCGACCGGGACAAGCGGGAAATTGATGGTCGGACCCCATGAGCCAAGACCCGCAGCCAGCAAAGGTGTTGTTTGTGAAAGGAGCAGCAGACAGCTGCCAGCCAGTGTCGCGTACATCTCAGAGACAGATTGATGGGGTGCTTTGTTGGCGGGAGGAAGAAGAATGGAATATCATACCGTCGCATCCTTTGCGCATCTTGCGCTCCATTTGTAATTCCGCCGCGGGAGTCAATGAGTGCCAGCCATCTCGATCCTGAAGATGGCGGATCGCAGCGGCGAAGTCTTTTGCAAGGTCAAGGGTGGTTTGAGGGTGCCAACTCATGTAAGCCGACAACAATACAGCGGAAGCTGGACAAGGTTTATACGGAGGCTATTCCGATGCCCATGCCCGTACTTACTATAATAAGTGGGCCAAACCTTGTCTGAGGCTCCCCGAGTACATGGATCCAGCCTAACGCGAGGTCAGTCACTTTCTATGTTTGGGCCATCCTCAGATCGGATCAAGGATGAAAGAAGCCGAAAGACAGGAAGGCGGGGATCGACGGTCTTCTCGGTAGGTGTGGCATGTTCGGCAGTTGCGGTCTCGTGAGGGAGGCTGAGACAGGAAGATCTTGTGAGGTTTCATCGCCATTGGTGGGAGGTTCGGTTTCTGTTCGTGCGTTGGTCATGGTTGCATCCTGCTGTTGTTTGCGTTGTCTTCGTGTCAGAGAATTGGCCTGTGCGCCGTTCATAGAGGCCGGGAATGATGTACGGAGCGAGAGGCAAAAGCACACTGCTGGCAGGAATTGGAGCAAATGGTCGGCATTTCGGAAGTGAAGGCTCACCGCAAGCTCGGAGCGGCAACAATTGTCTTGCCTGAAGTATTCACACTCTCACCGACTCTTGTCCAGTCTAGCCCGAGAAAGCAATGCGACAATTGGACTCCGTCTGCGGCTGTAGAAGGGAGCTCTTCCCGAGTCCGGCCTGGTCATGCCTCACGAGATCGAACCGTACACATCAAAGTACCTTGCAGCTCCCCAATACCATAGCTTCCAAAGCGCGGCGGCTGCTGCTTTGCGTCTTCGTCCAAGGTGAGCTCGAATCTGGTCAGCACTGTCGTAATCGTTTTGAGGATGTTTGTCATTGCAAGATTGCGTCCAATGCACATCCGATGGCCCAGGCTAAATGGTATCAGAGCACTGGAAAGTCCGTCAGTACGTCCGTCGAGCCATCGATCGGGATCGTATTTGGCGTGGTCCGCTCCCCAGACAGAGGCATCGTGATGTTGGACATAGTTACTAGCCGATACGCTCGTCTGCACAAAGTTAGCAATACTAAACAGCTTTGGTCTTCAAGACTACGTACATCAGGCGGAACGACCGTGTCCTGCACCACGAGACCTTGACTCGCAGTGACACGACGCCACAGCAGCATGGTGAAGACTGGTGTCATGCGGAAATTCTCACGGACACAAGCCATGAGGTACGGCAGGTTCTCCTCCAGACCAGTGATGGCGTGCGTTTGGCGTCCTGCGGCCTGAACAGGCGGACCCAGCTTCGAGTCGAGTTCATCGACGAGTCTGGTCAGGACTCTTGGATCGCGAAGAGCGTAGGCGAAGAACAGGCCGAGGGTACCAGCAGTTGTATGGGAGCCTGCGACGCTATGCACGATGAGTCAGTTGATTCTCTACTCGTGTGGCCGTATTGATGTCTCACAGCATTGCAAAGGCCTCAGTGTTGATGTCGACGGTCGTGAGGCTCGCACCTGTCTCCGGATCTTTGGCTTTGATGAGTGCTTGGAGCAGGTCTTGCGATCGTTGCTGGAGCCGCTGTCGATCCGGGCTTTGACACATCTCGCACACGTGTCTCGTAGCAGCATGCGGTTGCTGACGATGTCTCGCATCCATTTGAACGGAGACCAGGCAAGCAGCATTGTGTTGAAAGACTGGAAAGAAAGCTCGCCGATGATTCTTCCCATCAGAACATGGCCGTTGATCGCCCTGGGCACTTTCTCGAAGTCTCCCGCGCCGGGGATCTGCGCATCGAACGAACAGCTGAACGCTACTTCGCCCAATATATCAAGCACATAGCGGGAGATGCAATTCTTCAAGTCGAAGGCCTGTCCTGTTTCGGCGAACGTGGCGATGCGATCGCAGAGAACAACAACGCTCGTCGAGGATGGCTTCCATCTCGAAAATAGACTTTTGACTGAAGCCATGTGCCATCTGTCTTCTCCGAAGAGCGTGAAGCTGGAAGCCTGGTGAGCAAGGACAACATGCGGTAAATCAACGCTGCCGAGGTACTCACATCGTCATCCTGGGTTCCGAACAGATTGTGGTTGAAGGTCTGCCATGAGTTGTAGAACGACGTCTTCGGGAACGCTCTGCCACCTTTGTAAATGGTGTCCACGGCATCACGATCCTGGATGTGGACATCATCCGGACCAATGCGCACGACAGGACCGTGGACCTTGTGCAGGTCTAACAGGACTTCTTGCAGTTGCGTGCCGTAGATGTGGTAAACTTTCCATAAATTTGTAATGGCCGCGAGACGAGGGCCCGGAACATGTGCCAGCGGATGAAGAAGCAGCTGATATGCCACGTACGAGGAGATGAGGAGCAAGACAAGGACAGCGATGGGCGATGCCAGGGTAATCAAGTAGCTGCATGAAACCATGCTTGAGACGAATGAAGAGAAGCCACAACATACAATGGCGACGGCATGGTCTGATTGCAACCTGCAGCCGCAGTCAAGAGGATTCAGCGGCTCTTTAATAAGATGGAGGTCGTCGAGTCGTGTCGTAGTGATGTCGATCTGCCATGGGAGAGTTTTGACGCCAGCAATTCCCCACATTGATGTTTCCCGAAAACCCCGCTCGCTCTTCACGAAAGACCGAAGAACGAGCACGTGGCGATGGGATATGTGCAAGACCGTCCATCGCATGAGGTTATGCAATACCATGGCGACATCGACGGCGAAGCCTGCGGCGCTCCGAGCCACATCGCAGCCGGCGGTTGGTCGTGCAGCTTCAGCTTGGAACGACGACACAAGAAAGCATTTAAGGGACAGGAGAACCGATTGGCGTACTTACTGATCAAAACCCACCATGATGCCTTTCCTCAAGTCTCGGTCGACTCATTCCCAGAAGCGTAGCCTCGTCCGGTATGCTCCTCGGCGTTGCGACATATCCGAATGCAACTCGTGGCCCATCGGCCGACCTTGCTATGCCAGAACCCGACGGATTTTACCACTCTCGAGCTGAGGCCAAGTTGCAATGTCCGAATCAAGCTCCATCGGCTTTGCTGGCGTCTTCGGAACTCTTCATTAGCGCGCTCTCGGCTAGAAGGCAGCTCCAGCGAAGGCTGGCCACGAACGCGCTCCATCTTAGCGAGGCACTCCTTCATGATGTCCAGATTACCCTCCTTTGGACACCCGCCACTTTCTTACTTCTCCTTGAGAAGCTCCCTCATGTTCTTGAAAGCGTCCTCCTGCAGCGTGCGGTACCACTCCGGGTCGAGATTGTAGAGCTCCAGCTCGTGGGCGTAAGGTTGGCGGAAGTGTTCGCCTTTGCAGATTCTGCAGCCATTCGTGCAGTCTTGTCAGTTGTGTGCGGTCTCCGAACCGCTCATCCCCCAGCAGATTCGGCAGGAATAGTGAGCTTTTGTTAATGGGTGTTGGGGCATGCTATTGTTAGCCATGCTGCGTGCTGCCTGCGCCATGGTAGTAGTCTGGCGCCGAAGAGCTGGCAGTCTCCAGGGAGTGGTGCTGCGATTTGTGTTTGATGTGTTCAAGCAAGGAGTGATGGAGCGATGGTGTTGTGGAAATTGGGGCTTCCAAAGCGACAAGGATGTTCGAAAGACGTTTGGCGTGCTGTGCACTACAACCTCGACCCATATGGATTCACAGACTGTCATTGGCCCGAAGGGCCTATAATACTCGACTGGATTTTGGCCCCCACGTGGAATGATTGGCTCACAGCAAAAGTTCAAAAAACGCTGCCACGTGACCTCCTACACGTAATCCTCTACTGAATTTTCCTTTACTCTATTCCGCCTAGTTAAATTGTTTTCTATAGTAACGGCAGTACTATAGAAAAAAAATAAATTAGGTTAACGACTATAGACAAAAACTCGAGAAAAAAAAAAGGCCGGGCGGGCTATAGACCCTTCTTACGTCGACGTAGCTTTAGGTGCGTACCTCTAGGCATTCTTCTACGTTACGTAGGCGCTACGACTTCTATTACTACTACGCTAGCAAACCCGGCCGTATAGTGTTATAGATTGCTGCAATATATAGGTAAAATCTCTACCCTACCTATTACACGTAATTCCGTAACACTCTCTAGTTGTTTTCTAAGCCTACGCGTCCACCTTAGTAAATAATTATATAATAGATCTATGTCTATAAAATTCTATATTATTAGACGCTATAGTCCTCTACCTATCGAACAGTTCCGTAATACTACTAGCAAGGAGTTTGCATCTTATAACGAGTGTCGTACGTACTAGTCGGAGCAACGTGCCGCTAAGCGTCGTCGTGCTAATAATAGCTAGCCGGTTACGCGTCTAACCGATAACTCGAGTCTAGACGAGGAGGCTACTATTCTTATAAGACTCGTAGCGGTATGCCTATAATTCCTTTCTAAAGCGGTTCTATTACCTTAGAAAAGAATGCTTACTATACTTACAAACCTCTTAGGGAAACAATGCTACTATAAGAGCCGAAAGGTAGGCCTCTATAGCCGCGCGACGCTCTACTCCGCTAGTCGCTACCTACTACGTTCCTTAGGAGCGCGATATCCTTCCTCGTCCGCCGCCTCTACCGCCGCTAGGTCTACTACCGGAGGATAAAGACGCTCGAGCTATAAGAATCGCTACTAAACAGCTAGATACGCTCCGTATAGACCTCTACGAGGACGCTTACAACGTACTACGCGTCTATAACGAAGGTACGAATCTATAGAATCCCGCGATGTCGGAGAAGGATTAGGAAAGAGTAGTAGCATAGATAAAGGATTTAAACACTAAGGAAACTTACCTTTGCTCTCGATATAAGGAACGTTAGTTTAATATAAAGGTAGGCAATTCTTTTCTAAGGTGCTATAGTTACTTTAGAACGAAATTAACGCCCTCTAGCTCGATCGCGTTAGCATTTACTAGCGTTGCAAAACCGCCGACACGCGTCTCTTACCCGGGGTCCCTTATCTTATGTCCGCCGAAAACTTAATAGATCTAGGGCATGTGCCTACGTAGCTACTAGAGTTGTCTAATATCGAGCAGCTGCTTATTGCACCGATCTATATTAGTATACATATAGTCTACGTCGATAGTGCATAGTGGAGATATAAGGGCTACGTTATAACATTCGCTCGTAATATGCCTAATATAGTTACTAAGTTGCTACGATTGCTAGCTTAGTGCAATACTATTCTTATCCGGCTAGAGCAAGATCTAGCCGACCCTAATCGTAGTTAGTTTACCGCCTAGTTCCGTAGGTCCTTTACTGTAAATCGCTTCTATGTGTAGGTTAGTTCTTTTCTAAGCTAGTAAACACACTTTAGAAAGGAATTACTAACATCCGATTCAGACTTAGCTGGATTACCTAATTTAACACTACCCTAGGTATGCTAATATTAGGATGGACTACGCTGCGCTTCTTTCCCTTCCTAAGGACGGCACGGTGCTCGACGAGATCGCGACGGTTAACGTTAAGGACAACTCTACGCTACCGGAGGGTAAGGATAGTACTAACATCGAGGGTGTAATAGAGGGTGCTGCCGTCCCTAATACCCTCCCCGGTAAAACAGAGGCCGTGGATTTCCTTTAGGGTAGGTTAGCTATAGCACTATCTAAAAACACGGACTAAGGAGTCTAATATTCTATAGGTTTAAGGCCTAATCCTAAGCATTTTAGGGCCGCTATAGCGTAGCCACGTCTATAGACTCTTCGGTATTCGCAGTAGAACCGTAGTTTATAGTAGGTATATAGGGAGCGCATCTTCTCGCTCGCATTCCCTTACCTGTTTCCTTAAGGTCTTGCCGGTCTATGTCGAATTCTTTTCTAAGCCTAGCAGCCTACTTTAGAAACGAATTGCTAACGGTTGCTATAGACTAGGCCCTCCCACGATTAAGGAAGGTGCCGCTCTTAAAATAGATTTAGCATCTACTTCGATACGACGATAGCTAGTTCGCCCGTTACTAGCGCTTCCGCTATACCGTGTTTAATACGTAGATGCTGTTAAGGAAGGCTAAGGTATAGCCTAGCCCTGGACCTTAGGTAAGGTCGTTAATAATACGTGGATAATACGACGCCGAGCGTAGCGGCGAATGCCGCTTACGTAACGCATAGTCGTATATTATAAGGC